>LPNX010109624.1:147163-334533 GCA_001517045.1 Pseudotsuga menziesii | reverse complement strand
GGGTGAACCACGTTAAATCTGCGTGTTATGTGTTGAATGGATGTGATTGTATTTTCTTATTGTTACTAGTTATTATGCATGTAATGATAGTGGCAGTAGACGAAGGTATGTATTGTTTCGTTCATAATATTGTAAAAGGCTAAGGATAAGTCGAAGTATTGCAGTAGGTTTTTTAAGGACTCTTTCACGTCTGTCACTAATTACCAGTTACTCACAATAGACTTCTGAGAAGTAGAGTGTCGCACATCGGCGCAATCAACGTTAAGAGCATAAAGTCGCAGTGGTAAGATATCGCAGAGAGGCGATATCGCATCGGCAGAGGAGCTGCGATGCGAGATACTGCGAGCTGAGGGCTTAGCGTTGAGGAGCGGATGAGTGTTCCGCGGTGCACAGAGATGCGGTAAGGAGTGGAATGTTGTGAGTAGTGGAAGTTGTGCGACGCGAGAGGAAACCGAGCGACCTGCGCAGGGTTAAGCATAGCATGGGTGAAAGTGCTGCGAGTAGAAGGGGACGTGCGGTGCGCAGAGCTAGTCGACCTAGTGGCACACAGGGGTAAGGAGAAAGAAGTAGGATGCGCAGAACCTGGTCCAAGACACTTGAGTCTTGGCCTACCCATTAGATTCACTTCGGGTGAGACTTCATATCGCTTTGCGGTCTGTTTCCGAAAGGGCTAGTGAGTTTGGGGTGTTGTTGATTAATTATAGTAAACCCGGGTCTGCCCATGCAATCAACAACTATAGTTCTCTTGCTCTTAATTTCTCATATGCCTTCAATGTATCCAAAGGGTTCCTTATATAGCTCATCAATGGGGTAATGAAAGGTCGAATCTGAGCGATCTCAAGGCATATGGAAGGCCAGGAGACAAGTGAGTCGGATCCACATCAAGGAAAACTCTAAAATAATTTGGATTTTTTCACACATCCTGATGTACGCGGTTTTAGAGGTCAAACCCGCGTATATACGCGATAAAGGGTTTAAAAGTCATGTATGGAAATTTAAGCATGTTTTTAGGGATGGTCTAGGAAACATCAAAGGAACAAAAATGGTCCATGGGGTCTATGGAGTCTGCATAGGGATAGGGAAGGCCATAAAAGTGTGATTCACCATGTGTGGTAAAATCAGCTATAACAACTGCCTTTCACACACATTGCCAGGATCATCAACCCACATATTCTTGATATGACTTGTATCTTCTTATGCAAACCAATTCTCCCTGGAACCCACATATATCACATTATTGGATTTCACACACAATGTATGGATCACCATCCCACAATTAAAATTAAGATCTTATCTTGCCATGAACTATTAGAAGCATATTCCCATATTTCTAGTTTTCACCTAAATGATATTTCAACATAATGAGTGTTCAAAACATCCACTGGAATTTTGTTGTAGTAAATAATCCCTTACCATGAATCTACATTTGTTCATGCCCAGCCAAATCTTTGTAATGTCAATTCAGATCTTCCTCTGGTAAGCATGAGTTGGTAGTTGTTCCCAAAAGATCTAGTAGCTCATCTGGTTGTGTTATAAATTTGGGCAAAAATGAAAATGATCAATTATTGTCAACTTCAGCCATGTCTTAGTGGTATTCATCTCAAATTTAGTATATCTACTAAAATCTAACAAATGAGCAATCTGATTACATTTGGTCAGATATATTGTATCATGTAATATCGTCTTGTTAGTTTGAACTAGTTTTTTTTAAATCTGCCTTTTGTATATCACTTTTGCGTTATGCTATACTAAGCTACAGAAACTTGAGACTTGGAGTCAAGATAAACTAGCATAACCACTTAACAAAAGACAAGATTTATACACTAAACAAACTCCCTTGCATAACTACTTAACCAAGGACAAGCTTTATGTTAGACACAATGGCTCACTGAGGGGGGGGGATGAATCAGTGATATTGCACTTAATTCCAATTTTTCAAATTCTTCTAACCCCAACATATCTCATTTACATTTCCACTTTAACAGAGATCAGCATTCATACTAAGCTATACAAATATACTCATTAAACATGTCATTCATCACAACAATTCACACCAATAGAGACACAAGATATAAGCTTTGTAATCTTTGTAAAATTATTATGGTACAGTGGGCCATGAAATTTTCTTTCATAACAAACAAGTAGATAAGTCAATATTGTGTGGAAACCTACTTGGGAGGTTAAATGATTCGATACACCTTGTTAAATATTTTGATTTCAAAGTAAAGAACTACTATCTTGATTTAAAGATAAATAAATAATAGCTTGTAAGATATTTTTATCATGGTACTAGATTATCGCAAGGTGTTACTAATGCATCAAATGTATAGAGGATGAAGTAATAGATTCAATTGGTAAATTGATTTGAATCTAGTTAATCTTAAGGTATTAATGTGTTCAAAGGACTTAGTCAAATAGATGATGAAAGATGTAGTATATCCGTAGGAGACTTATTATACGTGAAAATATGTTAATGCATGTAATGATTATTATGTCATATGGATCATGAATCTAACATACTTTGGTTGTGTTAGGATTATTACTCCTCCCTTGACCATACTGTCTATTAGATTATTTATCCTAACTTAGGAACCTTAATTAATTAATTAGGTCCACTAGCACCATTGGGTCCACTTGGCCTAATGGGTTCACATGTACCAGTCACTAGAGTTGGGGAAACACTGCTAGAGGTTAACTGCCACTTACTTCATGTGCATGCATCAGTTTAGGCACCTCCTAGACCAATCCCTACATTTTAGGAGCCACTGGGAGTCTGGGCACCAACCTAATTTAGTTAGTTGGATTTAGCACTAGTCATTCTTAGTTAGGCCCTAGTTACTTTCAGTTAGTTCACAATCATTTAACTAGCACAAGATTTGCATGGCTAATGCATGGCTACATGTGGAGTAGGTGCCTTTTCCCACCTACCACTCTCAGTTTCTCTAAGTTAACTAGTTGTCACTGATTGATTGAGTCGGTTGGACATCTGGGAGTTGATCTATTGGACTTCGATATTGATTGAGACACCATGAGTTAGATGGTCAGTTAGATACAGTCACATTCAGTGGATAGATTCGAATCCATCCCTAATTGATTCGAATTCTTTTCTTATATAAACTATTGTAACACCGGATATTATTATTGTGAATGATGTTGTAAATTCCTTAGCAATACTTGTATGTTTCTTGTGTGGTTTGTTTTGTTCAGTTTGTATCTTCATTCTCCATTTATTGCAAACATTATTAAAACTATATGCTTGAATATCTAAATGGCATTCAAATTCTAAAATGGTATCAGATCCTTCTTAGGCAGGTTTCATGCTTGTTTCTCATCATCGAACATCATAAGTAGTTAGGTTTCCACAGATGTCCCCTATGATGATTTGCTAGCTCTGTATTTATTCAGAGCAGCGGAGAGGATGTGATGGACCTTGAAAATATGTTCATGTCGAGAGGAAAAGCATGATTCTAACAGTTCAAATTTTTTAGTGTGTTTTGCAGTAACAATTGACAGGTGCTATGTAGCTTGTGTAAAGTTTTTGCAGTCTTTCAACTAGAGAAATTATGATTTCTCAAACTCCTGAACCACAGATCCTCACAACTTTCAATTATCTTGATTTGGGATTGATATGCACTTGATCTTGCGCAAGCATGGCTATCACAAGATCATACATGGATGGGAGCCTGAGCCTCATCAGCCAATTGAAAGGAACAAGTATCTGAAGCATTGTGATGAAGCATTCAGGTACTTATGTACTCATATATCCATAGATATCCTCTTCCACCTAGAAGGTTTGAGGACTCCCAGAGAATCCTAGGAGAAGCTTGATAGCTTGTTTAACAAACAAGATGAGATTCGTGGACACATTCTGGAGAATGAGTTGGTATCTTTACATCCCAGCAATTTCGAGACTATTGAGAAATTATTTGCTAAATTCAAGTCTCTTGCACTTCAATGCAGATAGTGTGGAATAGAGTGGAAGGATGAGCATAATGTCATTTCCATACTCAGAAAACTAGGATCTTATTATTATGTATTTGTTTCTATATTTCATTCCAAGCGAGATGGATTCCCCTATTGGGAAATTCCTTCAATAGATTCTTTTTCCAAGTCCTTAGTCAAGGAGCAATACAAGTTGATTCGAATGGGAGTCATCAAGACATCCAAATATCAAGCTCTCCTAGTTTCTTATTCTTCCAAAGTGCAAGAAAAGGGGAAATCAAAGATGAAGGAACCAAAAGCAGCTGATTTGAATCCTAAACAGAATCAACAAACTTCCGAATGGGCCTTCGACTCTAAGAAGAAGAAATTTGAGAAGAATTTATGTCCCTATTGTGAAAAAGGGTACCATCTTGAAGATCATTGTATGAGGAAGCAACTTGATGAAATGTTTTCTCTTCTCAAGCAGCATAACATTTCCCCCCCCACAAAGAGCAAAGGAGTCAGATAATGGACATGAAATATGTCATGATTTGAAAGCAGTACTACCTCATTCTACATCATATTTGATTTATTCTGGAGCCTCCAACCACATGGTGGCCTCTAAATATCTCTTTATTAAATTGAGCACATAGATCTATTGACAAACACACAACTCACAAAATAGATCACACAATTTACTCAGCAATTGAAGAATGAAACAGTGCAAAAATGGCTTGCAGCTATTAATGCTTTCATTAATCAAAAAGTAATCGAATAATAATTACAATGAAGTACAATGGCTTTAATAGCCACATGAAATTTTAATCCACATGAGGAAATTCGAATTGATAGAATCTACTTGAATGTAGGTAACTAAGACCTTGTCTAAATCACTATTGAAGGACTCAATAGTTAACTGACCTTGTCTAAACCATAACCGGAGTTCATCAGAGCTCTAAAACACAACTCAAGTGTTACATTCAGTGTTGACTAAGGCTAACTGACTGTGGTAGGTGAGAAATGCACCCCTCCTGAGTGCATTCAAGTAAACCTAGCGGTAACTGAATGTAACTGACTCCTAACTTAGCTTAACTAGTAATCAACTGAACTGAACTGGCCTTGGTTGGTTTTAGCACTCCCAGTGGCTTCCTAAATTGTAGGGATTGGTCTAGGAGGCTCCTAAACTAATGCAATTAAGTGCAATCAGTGGCAGTAAGCCACAATTAGTGTTCCCCACACTTTAGCAACTGAAACATGTGCCCCAATTAGTCCAAGTGGACCCAATGGTGCTAATGACTATAAATAGACTGGGTGGACTCCCGATTTAGACATGACTCCTAATTTAGACATATGACCAAATTTGGACAAGGGAGGATTAATCATCCTAACACCCCCCCTGAATGCTAACTTGGAAAATCTATGGGCCCTAGTAACTAAGACCATAGGTCACCCATTAAATCAAGTAAAATAAAGTAACTACTTAATATAAGGAGCTGGGGAAAAAAGCCCCCCCTCTATCTAAGCAGGTAGAATCAAGTCTCAAGTTTGAAAAACTTGAAAATATGTTGCTGCAATCTCCATCTCTATGAGGTAGCGAAGCAGCATGCATGGTGTGTTGTGCACAAGTATTCTGGGGCCTGGCATGTAGACTTCTCCTTCTTCTCAAAAAATGATGATGGAAGGAAGGAGGAATGTAACCTTTGTCTCTTGCTGAATGAAGAGGTGTATGATCATATTCATGATTTTGAATGTAGTGAGACTGAGCCCTTGCCATATAGCATCTTACATGGAGTCTATTGCATCTCCCTGAAGGAGGTAAGATAGCATGACATAGCGCAAGGGTCTTTCCTTTCTGAGTGTCAGGTGAGTTTCCAGTCATCTTCCTAGCTTCCAGTTTGGAAGTAGGGACTGAATCTAGATCTGAGTCACCCTGAATATCAAGGTCATAAACTGATAAAGATGGATCTGCAATACTAGTAGAAGCTGTAAAAGAAGTAGATGCAATGATTTTACCTTCCCTTGCAAGTGGCTGCTGAGAGTGCACTGGTTCTGAAGGAGGCATGAAATGTGAGAACTCATATGCTTTTGAAGCATAATTTGCAGTACACTTTGCTATGATGCTCCCAGTAGAGATATCTATGATCTCCACTAATTCAAGACCAAATATCAGTTTCTTTGGATATCTAGTATGGGTCATCTGATAGACAGATAACAGGTTTGAAGCTAGGGAGGGAACAAATAGCACATCTTTGAACCTTCCATGTTCAAGTTTGACAGAGCCCTTCCCCTTTGTTTTGACTTTACTGTTATTTCCCATCTGAATGCTAGGACCATCAAAGGACTGAAAAGAAGAGAATGATTCTCTGGATGCAGCCATATGGTTGGAAGCTCTAGAATCAATGAGGAAGACATGTGATGATGTGTAGCAAGCCTTCAGTGCATGGCCTTTCCTTTGGGTATTCTTCATCTTATTCTTCTTCAAATTCATCCCTCCTTGCACTAGCAGGTAGAGAAATGTTATGTTTCTTCAAAAGAAGAACCATTTCATCAAGTTGTCTTCTCATACAGGAGCTTTCTGAATGAGAGCCCCTTCCACAGTAAGAGCAGAGGACCTTGCCTTTGCCATTCTTCTTTCTTCTCTTTGAACTTTAAGATTCTTTTGACTGTTCTTTCTTCACAGGAGACTCATCCCTTTGCTTCCCTTTGTCATTCTCTACCTTATCTCCTCTTTCAACCAGAGCTAGATCTTTGGGAGATCGAATGATCCCCATTTGGATCATTTTATCATTCTCAGAAATAAGAGATTGGATGAAGGCATTAAGAGTGGGAATATTCCAATTTGGAGTAGTGAACCTTATTGTTTGGAAGGTGGATGCAAAGACTGAGTAGTCTGCATTGATATTTGTGATAATGGAAAGGATGAGCTGATCTTCATCCTTCTTCACTTTGCATTGCTTCAACTGATATATCAGGTTCTTAAACTTTGTGAAGAATTCATTCAGAGATTTGAAATTGGATGAATTGAGAGTAATCAGATCATTTTCTAGCTGATGGATCCTCATCTCATCCTGCTTATCAAATAAGGAGGCAAGCTTATCCCAAACCCCCTTGGGAGTATTCAAGTCTTGGATGTGAAATCGAAGATATCTAGAGACTGAGGAGAGTAAGTGTCCATGGGCTTCATCAATCCTTTTCATGTACTTAGCTTTGTCTTTATCTGATTTTGTCTCTTCCTTTGTTTCTTCTATGAGTCTGAAGAGCTGCTTGGTGCGAAGCATTACCACCATGTCATCCTTCCACAGGTGATATTTGAAGGGAGTGAGAGGCTCCACTGTATGAGCCATTTTGAATGTAGTAAGAAGGACTGAGCTGCTGTAGTGAATGTAGTAAGAAGCAGAGGATGCTTGTAGTGAATGCTTTAAGAAAAGCTGATAACCTATCACACAATCAAACATACAAAGTAAGGTCGACAGTCTGCACTTTTGGAATTTCCTTCACACCCAGCATAGTTGATCAAGCAAGCTTGATCAAAAATTTCCTAACTTGGGATATTAAGTGGTAAATTCTCCGCTTCTGGTGCAGTACTGGAAGGAGCAATTTGCTCAAAAAAAATGATCTAGCTGGAGATTTGAGGAGGAGAGGTGTATTTTCCACTGAGGCTTTGATACCATAATAAATTGAGCACATAGATATGTGGACAAAAACACAACTCACAAAATAGATCACACAATTTACTCAGCAATTGAAGAATGAAACAGTGCAAAAATGGCTTGCAGCTGTGAATGATTTCATTAATCAAAAAGTAATTGGATAATAAATACAATGAAGTACAATGGCTTTAATAGCCACATGAAATTTGAATCCACATGAGGAAATTTGAATTGATAGACTCTACTTGAATGTAGGTAACTAAGACCTTGTCTAAATCACTATCGGAGGACTCAATAGTTAACTGACCTTGTCTAAACCATAACCGGAGTTCATCAATGCTCTAAAAAAAAGCTCAAGTGTTACATTTAGTGTTGACTAAGGCTAACTGACTATGGTAGGTGAGAAATGTGCCCCTCCTAATTGCAGTCAAGTAAACCTAGCACTAGTTGAATGTAGAGGACTAGAACTAAATGTAACTAACTCCTAACTTAGCTTAACTAGTCATCAACTGAACAGAACTGACCTTGGTTGGTTTCGACACTCCTTGTGGCTTCCTAAATTGTAGGGATTGGTCTAGGAGGCTCCAAAAATGATGCAATTAAGTGCAATCAATGGCAGTAAGCCTCAATTAGTGTTCCCCACACTTTAGTAACTGAAACATGTGCCCCAATTAGGCCAAGTGGACCCAATGGTGCTAATGATTATAAATAGACTGGATGGAATCCCAATTTAGACATGACTCTTGATTTAGACATGTGACCAAATTTGGACAAGGGAGGATTAATAATCCTAACACTCTTCTCCTCGCTCAATATCAAAGAAGGGCCCACTATTCACATGGGAGACGATTCTCGAATTCCATCAGCAGGAAGAGGCACCATCAGAGTGAAGCATGGTGTGTTCATAGATGTCCTATGTTCCCTCCCTTGTAGCTAATATGTTGTTTGTTTATCACATGACTAACACCGGCTCACCAAAGTAAGTGGTGTTTGGACCTAACTCAGTGGAGATCTCAAAATTCTCAACTATGGAGATTGTAGTGAAAGCAATTGTTGATCATGACTCCAAGGCATATATTTTCTCTCAATTCATTACATACACAGTTCCAGTATCAACATAGCTTTCATTCAAAGCTTATGAAGGTATAAACATTCCTTCACTTCCTATTACAGATTCAGTTTCAATTCCTGACATTTCAGATTCAGATTCAGAAGAGGAGTCATCCCAGCATGGTCCATACATTAAGCTTACACCTCAAATGGATCTAGATCCAAATCCAGAATCTACCTCATTCCAACAGCCTAAATGGGCTAAGCAGCTCATAGAAACAACTGGACATGGTGTTGGGGATCCATATGACAAAATAAGAATGAGGTCCCAATATCAGAAGGAGAGTGTTGTACTGTCTCACATGGATCCTCTTCTTGTTGAGATGTGTTTTATGATGCTTGGGTCATATCCTCAATCCTTCAAGGAGGCTTGCCATGATCCTAGATGGAAGGAATCCATGGATCATGAGTTTGATTCGCTACATGACAACCAGACCTGGGAACTTGTCCCCTTGCCTCCAAGAAGAAAGCTGGTACAATGTAAATGGATCTACAAAACCAAAATAGTTGATAATGGGACCAAAACCAAGTATAAGGTGTTGTTCAGTACATTTCACCCTTGTAACCTAGGGTCTAGGGTTACCAACTTACTACTAACTTGCAGACAATTATCTTTTACAGAGAATGGAAAGAGAATAGGAAGAAAGTCTTGACTTACCCGATTAACGACGGTTGATTCAAGCTTGATATTCTCCTGCTCCAATATTCTCCAAATATTCTAGGGATGTTTCTCTTCACCTACAAAGAGCCAATTCTTCAAGCAATATCTCATATATATATAAATCAAAGGTTATATGAAAAGAATAATAATAACATCATTGAACATATTCAATAAACCAATAAACATGAGATAAACAATACAAGATTGGAAGAAGAATTCTCTTTATTAACAAAAGGTGAATAGGTGAGAATACAACCCAGCTTCTAACACAAGGACTCCTCTGCAACCAAGAACTCTAAGTTCTATTGTTCCAATACTCTGAAGATATACCACCAGCATAAATTTTATCTCCAAAAATTGATTGATTAGCCCCACCCCAAGGCCTCTATTTATACTTTGGGAAATAGAGTGGTTTCAAAGGTTGGGATGGTTGAGATAGTTGGGATAGTTATTGATTAGGACCCAACTAATCTCATCTAATCTCGATTTATATTTTTTAATGTCAAATTAAGGTATACGCAGGTATTAATATAGGAAACTTGCGTATGACATGTAAGTTGCTCGAAGGAAACTCGCGTATGCAAGTATACGTGAGTTGCAATGCACATAGTCATGTATGACATGTGAGTTGCAATGCACATAGTCATGTATTCATACCAAAACTCGAAATAAAAATATATAAGGCTGGTCTGAAGATAATGCATCAAAGTTCATGCACATCTATAGTGTTTTGGCTACTTTAATCCAAATTGTCCTTTTGTGTACCGACGTGATGAATGTCAGCACTGGGATGGAGAAGTGCCATTTTGGATGATAATATATGCCCCCTAATTTTTGAGGTCAGAGGGAAGCGATGGTTGAAATACATTACAATCTTAGTCTTGGAGAACTTAGAATTCCAAGGAAGTAAAAGAAGTCCCTGAAACAAATACATATCAATGTCATATACAAAATCATATCTGAGGATGCCATGTTCAATATACTGGAGCACTAGCTCGTCTACAATATTCGATTACATCATATAATATGGGTATAAGGCCACTTATATTACAAAGGTGGATTAAAGCCATAATATACAATGATGAGTCTTCAAAATCTAGAAGCTATGTAAAATGAACACAACAGAATCTTGCGCAACTTAGGTTATAGATGTGAACCCAAGGTCTTCGTCAAAATCCAAAGGGACCAGTATAATCCAGGCCATGTGAATAGATGTGTTGAAGTCGAACGTGGAAAGGATTCAACATATTGTCAATCAATAGGTGAAACTAACAACTGAAGCAAAGGAGTTCACCAATGATGAAAGTGAATCCTAAGGTACCATCGTCAAAACTCTAGGTTGTCGTCTTCAGGAAGTACTGATGAGAAACCATGTTGTTATGAGGAAGGCAATAAATCCTCCAACGGATCACAAAAGTGACTAGGAACCAGATAAGGAAAGGCAGACACAAGTAATAGTCAGATAGGATAATGATGGAATCAGGATAATAAGCAAAAACAGGGATAAATCCTTGAACAGTGAGCACGACATAGAGATGACCCAAGTTAGGTTTTAACTTTGTAGATAACAAAACTAGACTTATATGTCATGTAGGAGACATGATGAGATTCCCCATGTATAAAGGATAAGTGGAGGAGTAAGACAACTCGAAGTGATAGCTGAAACTGAAAGTGTACACTGAGAAATGAGTATCGGAAAGTTCAAAGAGTGCTATGTTCAAGGAGGACATGCTTCCACCGTTTGTAACCCAAAAATAAAACTTCTTCCTTATCTTTCTTGTTAAATTTTAACGAGTCTAGAAAATTCAACTCAGGTCTCTCTTCGTTTTTGACAAGCTTGAAGAGGGGAGAGAATAATGCTTGATGATGTCACTAATTCATGGATTTTACGACCCCAAACTAGTACATGCTCGTTGGTGTCTTCATGTTTAGAGATTCTGAAAACTCTGAAGAAGACCCCAAGGGGTTCCTTTTTCATCCAATTTAGTCTCCTGATGTCGAAAAAGTATAAAACATGCCATAGAAGAACTCTCTTAACTTCCGAAGAAGAAAAGGTGAACCTTTTTCATACATAGTCAGGGAGGTCCGAAAAAGGTTAAATTACCACCTACCCAATGCTCCTTCAAGAGGAGCATATAGCTTGAGTTTTATGAGTGTGAAGGAAAGAAAGATCACTCGGAAAGATCCATTTGATTACGAGGAATGGATCATACAACAGTAAACTCGATGTTGTGTTCTTAGTGTTTAACGAGCATGATAAAGACATAAAGTACACTCAAAATCTTTTTCATGTTTAGGTCCAAAGCATGAAAAAGAGAAAAATAAGCTCATATAGGGTGCTTCTTTTCTGTAAGTTTAGTCCCTCAAGTCTTAAAAAGTGATAAATCTATGCCTGAGAATACTCTTCTCAATTCTATAGAAAAGAAAGCGGTCCTTTCTCGTATTATTCCACATGGTCTGAGAAAGTGATAACCTACCACCAATGTGGATACCCATTCACATATTCTTAACAAGCCTAAATGGACAAGTTTACTCACAATTCAAGTCTATTTTGAGGAGTTGGACCTGGGCCTAAAGAAACTCCATAAGAACGGGGAGACTTATAAAGGGGATAGCTTGTAAAAAGAGACCAAAATGAGGCTCATTTTGGTGTGAAAAGTAGATAAGAAGGCTCCCCTAACCTATGACAAATGCAGCATGAGTACGAAATGAAATAAATGTGTTCTAAACTAGGCTACTCATGGAAGGAAAGCCTTATCCATGGAAGAACAATGGTATAGACAAGGTAATAATGGTTAAATACCATAGTCCGTGGTCAAAATAGTGATCCTAGGGTTAAGGAAAAGTAGGTATAAATGCAAAAATTCATATAAATGACCAAATCCTATCCTCTATGATTGGAAAACAACTTTGAGTAATCTCGGACCTGTTTCATTAGGTAAACATGACATAGCATTAGTTTGATTTTTAATAAAAATTAAAACTATAGGCTAAAAACCCCACATTTTGATATTATTTCTATAAATAGTTCAAAAATAGAAATCAAAATCACCATTTCATATTTTTACCCAATATAAGCCATTTTTACCTCTAACTTAAATCACTTGTGGACAAACCACTCGACGAATTTCAAATCCGCAAGTGTCAGGTAAATTAGCTCTTCCTACACTTTCATTTCATCCAATCAAATTTTTTATTTTATGCAAAAATTTAATGTTTAATCCAATTCTAGGAAGGTCGTGTTGTATACGTGGTTATGCAACCTACATAGTTGCGTACACGCATTTTATACATGGCTTGCCCGAAGGAAACCCGCATATGATACGCGACATGTCCAAAGGACAGTCATGTATATTGCGCGACATAGGAAAAGCATAATTAGGGCCAAAATCAAAGTTTTTGAATGATTTTTAATGTTTGAAAATGGCTTTATGGACAGGCTAAAACATGGTGTTGGAGTGAAGGGAGAGGGAACATGAAACCATAGACCAAGATGCACTTCGTAGTGCCCCCATGTTGCATGCATTACGGAAAAGTAGGTTACTAAATTTCTCTTGTACTTCACCTATGTGATCTAATGTCCATTTGCTGGAGTTTTTTATCAACTACTGGGATCATGATCTAGGTGCATTTGACCTACAAGATGAGATTCTATAAATTGCAATAGAAGACATCTATTTTATTGTGGGTTTGTCACAATGGGGAGCTCCTATCAAGCTGGAAGGTACCGATAGGGGCGGTGACCTTCTAAGTGTTCAAAACTATATCAACACTTACTGTGCACCTAGAACTCAAAAAAGGGGAACTTGCGTCCCTATTGCACATATCCGTAGCTTTCCATTATAGGTGTTGGAAAGCACAGTATTAAGGGTTGCAGTATCATCATCACTCCATCTTGCAACTCGAAACCAAATGAGAATTGTGGTGGAATTCCTATAGGGATATTTATTTGACTGGTGCTCGAGAGTAATCCTGATAATGAAGAAGCAACTCTCTGACCGTAAGAAAGGTCGGCATAAGAACTATGGCTATTCTAGTATATTGGTGTCCTTTTTCTTTGAGAGAGTGCTCGCACTTAGCCCTGTGGTACCTCTGTCATCTTTCTCTAACCATCAGCCTAGACTGAGTAGGTGGGGAGAAATCTTTCTCCACCAAGGTGGCGGTGGCTCTGTTCAGATTGTTTATGATGATGACTTCTACTTATGGTGGGGATGGAAGCTACCAATATTAGAGGAGTTTCCATATGCTGGGATGGATTTCTAGGGTGATAATGACCTTGTCCTCCCTCCTGGAGGAGCATGGGGAGCATCAGGTATTTTGGTTTTTCAAGTTTTTAAATTTTTATGAATTTTTAATCATAAAAGATATAAACATATGTATAAAGTTTTTAATCATTTTAATGTTTAAAATGCAGATATTGGACCAGTCCACCCTAATGGGCATCCTCATATGTATGTGTGACCAGTGGCAGGGGAGGATTAGGGTTTGATCAAGGTTCTTGAGGGGAAGCTGGCCAGGATTACCCAAAGAGTCCCTACTTTACACATTGAGCACATCCCTGTCGTTATGCAGGAGCTAGTAGTTGGTATCTCGCCTACCTGCATATGCCTTATGAGAAGGGTAGCCAGGGTAGTGCCTGTTTACATAGAGGCTGTGGAGGCTACAGCAGCTGAAGAAGTTGAAGATGCTCGAGAACAGGACGACCAGGATGACCAGGGTGGTCAATATTAGGTCTTAGGAGCATTTTATGGATGACGATCCATTTTTTGTACATTTTTGTATATCTATACAGTTATGACTAAATATGAGGATAAAGAACTCGACCTATCTATATGGAAAGATATTTATATACATATATCCAATTTATTTACATGTGTTTTTGTGATGTATCTGTTGTATATTTTATGGAATGTGTATCAAATGCCAATCTAAGATATAATTCGCATATGCATCAGTTAATGAAATTTGATTTCTTGGAATGTGATTGAATGTAATAAACTCAAATTTTCTTTCCAATAACCTAACTTGCAAGAACTGACGTAATAAAATACGGTTTCATACCTGATAAGCTCGATTGAGCTAGGAAACCACCAGTTGAGAGTCAAGTCTGACTTCCAACTGGGTGATACCACATGACAATGCATCCCATAAAAGCTCAAAGACAGCCCTGTATTCAACCACATTATTGGTAGCAGGACCTAGGCAAGTGCATCCAGAGGCAACTAGTTGTCCTGAGGGTGAGTAAATAACCCATGCGGCTGAAACCAGGTTGCAAGTGTGACGACTAGCACCATCTGCAAAACCTACAACCACTCAGAAGACATCTGTAACAACCAATATATGATATAAGAACAAAAACTAGCTAGCTATTGTACATAAATCTATATACAATAAAATACATGAAAAAAGTACTAATCCTGAGCATAGTATTTTTTTCGTCTTCGTTGAACAAGTTTAGAATCAAGGTAGGTTTGGATTCCAAGTTCAACGATATATGGATATATGCCTAGTAAGGATGACCAAACATACTTGTCATGAAATTATTTTAACAGAGCAGTATATATGGAAATTTCTTCTAAAAGAGAATTTGCATCGATATGCATAGTTTCAATGACGTCTAGTTTTGGAAGGATATTGGTAGAAACAACATCTTCCACCAGTCTCATATGAAACTCCTGGTATTGAATCCTACTTAAATTTGGAAGAATTAGGATTTGTGATGAATATATTCACAGATCTTATCTCACCCACTCATGGCTTCCAAAATGGCTTCATCTGAAGGCAAAATCATGTCTAAGCAATCGTAAGTATACAAAGAGTTCTCTTCCCAAGCAAGCAGGTAGAATTCTTTTGGCTCCTCTGAGACTGTAGGAGGAACCAAAATAGGATCAACTATGGTGTTAATGATAGCTTGATAAGCTACTTCCACTGTCGATAAGGGAACTTCAGGCTCATGACGAGAAGTAAGGATCCAAGCATCTGTTCTATCGCCAATCGTTGCAACAGACCTCCCTACACTAGTAGAACCTAAATAGTTAATCAGGGCTGGGATATCGAATGTGCCCATTAATGATGAATACATTCCATCCCATAAGCTCTCTGAAGTAGGTTTGACCTGATCAACCAATGGCACGATGGAATCATTAGTTTCCATGTGGCCCTTCTGAGTGAAACTAAGTTGGTCTACTGAAACCAACTTCCCTTCGTGTGGAAACACTACCACCCGAAGAATGACCGATGCAATATCAGACATGGAATAATTCCAACGGTGCATCTATTACCTCTACTTCAACATACACTGCCTTCCCTGCCAACTTTATCTTGAAATCTGGTAAGATACCATGTGGATGGAATGACCTTCTGTCGAAAGCAGTAAGTAGGGTGTTCGATGGAAATAGATCTGGAGATATAAGAGCCTTCCATCAAGATAAGGACATGACACATGTGGAAGAACCCTTGTCAAAAACTACCCTTCTAATGGTTTTTCCACCATGGATGACATCTATCGATAAGGCAACATGATATGGCAGGCGAATTTTGACATCAGACAAGTTAAACTCTTCCATGAGGCTCGATGAATCCATACTACCTAAGACTGCTAAGAGCACATATTGTTGGATAGGACAACTCTGTAACACCTCCAAAGTCAACATCGCACAAGGGGTTTGGGATAAATAGTCAACTGCAGAGTAATTGGCTGTAGCCCTAGCGTTAGGATTATGCAATGTTTTCTTGAAGACACCTTTTGGTATCTTAGGCATCATTTCAACAGGTTTTTCAATTGTGAGAGGGTTAGAAGTTTCACCTATAGACTTACCCTTCTCAAGAGCCTCTATCTCATAGTTCTTGTTTCTAGTTTGAAGTAAAGTCTGGGATCGAACCATGTTGATATAGTTTGTTAGATTTTTTTTATCATTCAATCTAGCATTATGATATTAGGATATTTAATTGAGAGAATAACATGCACAGCAATAAAACACAAGAGACAAGAGACACAAAGAATTTTCCTCAGGGAAACCATAAAGGAGAAAACCCCATAACTTCCTCAGAGATAGAATCAGCACCAAAAGTAAAACCTAAAAACATAAAGATGATCTCCCGACGGCAATAGTCTCTCTCTCTTATCCCATCAACTTCTCTCTCTCACTCATGCGCCCCAATGAGTGAGTGTGTGTGTGATAAATAGAGAGACTCACTCTCTATTTATATTCTTTCATTCACTTGAAACCCACTCCAACATGTCGGCCTCACTTAACAATTACTTACTAGAGCCAACATCTCTAGGAGTGTCTAATTACCCTAGTGCCCCACAACTTGTGGGGACTATACCTCCTCCACCCAACAAGGAGGTTTATCCTTAACACAATGGTGGGGACTATTGCCCTGACTTACAATGACTCACCTAGGGTTGACTTCTCTAGGAAAGTCTAATAACCCTAGGGCCCCACAACTGTGGGGACTTTAACCCTTGACCAATCAGAGGGTTACCCACAATGACTTGACATGACTTGTTTACATTATAGAACCTCCTGATAGGAACATCGGGGCATGACATGACTCAAATACATTATAGACACATCCCAGAATAAACATCAGGGTACAATACATAAGATATACAGATGAATACATTTCGAAGTTACAAATACATCAACACTCCCTCTTAACTAAAAGGGTATTCTCTCGACACAATATCTTAGCACAAGTCTTCTTCTCTGTATCATCATCAAGTCATCTTCATCTTAAATTCATCTTCATCTTCAAGTCATCTTTATTTTCAAGTCGGCTTCATCTTTAGGTCATCTTCATCTTCAAGTCATCTTCATCATTGGATCTGTATTAGCACTCGATCTGGATCATCACTACTAGATCATCATCACTGGATCTATATCATCATCACTACTAGATCATCATCACTGGATCTAGATCATCATCACTCGATTTGGATCATCTCTAAGACATCATCACTAGATCTGGATCATCACTCGATCTGGGTTATCACTGTTGCACCATCATCACTCGATCTAGATCATCATCACTCAATCTGTATCATCATTTTTGGATCATCATCACTCAATCTAGATCATCTCTGGTTCATCATCACGGGTGCTATCTCTTTATTCTTCTCGTCATAGGAAGTTCTACAGAGCCAGCCCTTTTTCATGCTGGATGTACATCTACAGAGACAATCATTTTTCATACTGGGTCTATCATCACACAGATCTAGTCCTTTTTCATACTAGATGTGGCTTCACGATGCCAGTCCTTTTTCATACTAGATGTGGAATCCACACAGAGCTAGTCCTTTTTCATACTAGATGATTCTTCACAGAGCCAATCCTTTTTCATACTGGATGTGAAATCCACACAGAGCTAGTCCTTTTAATACTAGATGTGTCTTCAGCCCTTATATCTAATCAAGTGGGAACCAATCCCTCAATCACATCAGAATGGCCATGCACTCACATCTGATCATGTAAGACTACATATTATAGTCATATCAGAATGGCACTCAGTCCTAGACTGAGTATTCCTGGTAACTGACCAGGCACCTCCATTCAAATAATGGCAATAGCCCTTATATCTGATCATGTAGGAACCAATCCTACCATCCTATCATAATGGCTCAGCACTCATATCTGACATGGAAGGAACCAATCCTCTCACCATGATAGAATGTCTCAATCCTTACATCTAACCATGGAAGGAACCTAATCCTCTCACCATGTCAGAATTTCTCTCAGTCCCAGACTAAGTATTCCTGGTAACTGACCAGGTGCCTCCATTCCAAGAATGGCACTCAGCACTTATATCTGATCATGTAGGAACCAATCCTACTATCACATCATAATGCCTCAACACTCACATATGACATGGAAGGAACCGAATCCTCTCACCATGACAAAATGGCTCAGCCCTTACATCTGACCATGGAAGGAATGTAATCCTCTCACCATGTCAGAATGGCTCTAGGTCTCATCACTTCCCTTTGGAGGGAACCTCGATATGGAGAACACCAAGCTTCTCCCTGAAGTACTCAAACTTCACTCTGGTTAATGGCTTTGTCAACACATCAGCTATTTGTTCTATCCCAATATGAATCCACATAACTCTCCAGGTTAATCTTCTGATTCGCCTCATACTTGAGACCATAATCAACTGTACCCTTCATGTACCTTACTGCATGCTTTGCAACCATCAGGTGAACATGTCTCAATGTGTTCATAGCAAAGCAAATATCTAGTCTCGTATTCGTCAGGTACATCAAGGACCCAATCATATGGCGATACATCGTAGCATCAACCACTTCTGATAAAGCATCACTTAATAGATTCAGGTTCGATTCCATAGGTGTGGTCATGCAGTCCATCATCCTGAACCTATTTAGGATATCTACTGCATACTTCCCATGTCCACACCTCCATGCCTAGAAAATATTGCATCGACACATAACAGGAGCATCACTGGTCTTCCACCTTCAACCTTGAAGCAAGGGTTGGAATCCACTTTACTCTTAGTAAATCCTAGAGTCATCGGTAATCTGTCCATCCTGTCATACCATGTCGAACCTTAGGATCTTTTGCAGTCACTCCCTCTGAAGCATCATAATCCCTATGTCTTTTGTACTCTATGCACTGAAACATTTTGTACTTGGAGTGACAAGTAGATTCCTCTGCTACTAATATTCTATGTATCCATCTAGAATCACTAGATACCAAGATCCTCTATCTTGAACTTTTTCAAAAGTTCATCTCGCACCCTTCTGTGAGCTTGTCATCCTCTATCAACCTTGTAGCAAAGGTTCATATCTTCATCAAGCTCCTCATGTATGTGTTATCCCATGGGTGTCTTCTGAGCTTGTACAAGGTCTTCTTTCATTTGCACACATGATTATGCCTGTTGTGTGTCTCAACTCCCACTGGCTACAAATGTCTCTTCAAATATTTCCTTGTATCCCATGATGTTTCCATCTACTGCATGATGGAACTACAAACTTCCCTTCGTGTATCGATACTGCATCCTAGACATCATTCTTCTTGAACTGGTCTTCCCTTTCTACTTGGAAGGTTCTGCATCAATGATGTCACTCCATTCGTTATATTAATTTTCATCTTGAACTGTCGTCACTTGTTCTTTGGAACAAGTCTCATCCTTCTTTGCTTGTAGGCGATTGTGTATGTGATCTTTCCTACAAGTCAAATGCATTTGTATGGTTAGAAACATTTCATAACGAATATTCATACTGGAAAATTATTATGCATAAATATATGATCATGCAACTACTTTATCCAATACAACATTCATCCATATCTCACAGAAACTTTCTAGATGCCTTCCATCTCTACCAGGACAACATTGAGATTGTGCACTAATCCAATATGTCAGCAAAGAGGTTTCATTCTAGATAAGCAGCAATGGAGAGTTGTATAGCACCATGAGCTACTTACCCATCACATGCATATTAGTAGTATACTGTCATTAATGCAAACATTCTATCATCATAATACATTAACTGAATATAAACAAATGCATAACAAAACATTATCATGAAACGACAATTGAATACTTATCTTTATTTGTTTCGTGGGTAGACTCCTTCTTGAGCCTTCAGCTTCATCATATTATATATTCATAATAGTATCATTTCTTATCCAAATGATGAGGTAGATAAGAGGTTCTTCAAGAGTTGAGTTCTGCATATTCCTCGTCGCTTGAGGGATCTTCTTTGGATGGTGAGAGCTTGATCTTCAGTTGCTCCCATCTTCTCTTCTCTTGAATCGAGCTTCTTCTTCTTCTTAAGGTAATCACTTCCTTCTGGCACACATTCCTTGAATGAATGAATCCCATGATCCTGGGAGGCCATTCAAGGTGGTTATCACCACTTCTACATTCTTCACTTCTTCTTTTACCGATTCAAGTTATTCTCTGATTTGAGAGACCCCGTAAAGTATGACTATATAGTGTCTGCATTCTAGATCTTCTCATTCTTCAACTATTTTCTCAAAGGCATAGTTTGATTTATGTTCTTCCCTTCAAATAGATTAATCAAGGAATAAAACATATTTTGTATTTTTAGGGAAAAAACTTGAGGTACAATGTGATCCATGATTGAATCAACAATGATATTCTTGGCCTTGACCAAGTTCTTCTTGTGTAAGTATTTTAGCCTTATCTCCCTCTGGAATTGGAACCTCTCTACTCATGTAGGTGTCCAATTAATTTTTTTCAGAGAGATCAAATACTTCGATGCTTGGAAGTTGTCAACTTCACCAAGATTATCATCAAGCTGATGTGATAGATCACTTTGAAATGAGAACCTCAAATGCAAATAGCAAACGATTAGATCTTACCGATTTGAGGTGTTCGCCCTGGTTCTGGAGCTGGCTGATCTAGGGTTTGTCATAGAAACCCTAATTTTGAAAAATTTGAATCTTTTAGATCCTATTGGATAGAAAGATATATGTCTTCAAGTTTAGTTGTTCAATGTACTCCTTTTTTGAAAATAGTGGAGGGAAGCTCCCGGAACAGGAAGCCCTAGTTTTCCAATTTCTTCTGCAGAAATGCATGTTACTATTTCTGTGGTATCTCTGACATTATGGATCCTCTCTATCTAAAAAAATTCACTGTAGTATCCTCACATGTCCCTGATCCAAAACCATAAGTTTCATCAGAATTGGTTTCACCAATTGGGACTTACGATCATTTTTCCAAGGTGACCTGTTATAGGAGTGTTCAGAATAGTGAAGTTGTATGGACTGCCACGTGTCCCTGGTTTGTCTTCTAAGTCTTAACCTTAGATCACAAAAATTATAGTCCTTTCCCTTTCTATAACATATTTAGGAATTTAATTTGGACCTTTTTTTACCAAGATATATCAATTCTCCCTAGGTGTCCTGTTTAGGGATGAATTATGGAAGAGGATGGAACCCTAACTTGGAGGGATCATATCTCCTAGAATATAGCGAATCTGAGGCTGAATTTTGGATACAGTGTAAATAAGTATTTTATTCTTGGCCTCTGAAATTTTCCGCTCTTGATCCTTCACCAATCCCAAGATATAGCTAATGTTCCAAAACTTATCAGTTTTAGTATTTTAGGGTTTTTCCAGCTCAGGGTCAAACTAGGGTTTGACTTTCCCGGAGTTTCACCCAACCAAAAATCCTGACCCAGGTCTCTAAAATTAGATTTTTATGAGGAGAGAAATCCTATGCCATGCTCACTCAAAAATTCATCTTCTGCAAGAAGCCCTAATTTCCCGCACCAAAACTGAAAATGCTCGGAATGGAATTCCGCTTCGACAGAAAGAAGTGCCCTTAAATGGAGAGTCATTCTAGCATACTTTTGTTGATGGATTGTGGAGAGAGACCCAAAAAGTAAGAATCCCTAGCTTTTGGAGCTGCACAATGTATTCTTCTCAGGTTAGCTCTAATACCATGTTAGATTCTTTTTTATCATTCAAGCTAGCATTATGATCTCAAGATCTTTAACTGAGAGAATAACATGCACAGCAATAAAACACACGAGACAAGAGAAACAAAGAATTTTCTTCAGGGAAATCATAAAGTAAAAAACCCCATAACTTCCTCAGAGATAGAATCATCACCAAAAGTAAAACCTGAAAACATAAAGATGATCTCCTGACAGCAATAGTCTCTCTCTCTGATCTCGGCAACTTCTCTCTCTCACTCATGCGCCCCAATGAGTGAGTGTGTGTGTGCGATAAATAGAGAGACTCACTCTCTATTTATATTCTTTCATTCACTTGAAACCCACTCCAACATGTTGACCTCACTTAACAATTACTTACTAGAGCCGACATCTCTAGGAGTGTCTAATAACCCTAGTGCCCCACAACTTGTGGGGACTTTGCCTCCTCTTCCCAACAAGGAGGTTTATCCTTAACACAATGGTGGGGACTATTGCCCCAACTTACAATGACTCACCTAGGGTTGAATTCTCTAGTATAGTCTAATAACCCTAGGGCCCCACAACTGCAGGGACTTTAACCCTTGACCAATAGGAGGGTTACCCACAATGACTTGATATGACTTGTTTACATTATAGAACCTCCTGATAGGAACATCGGGACATGACATGACTCAAATACATTACAGACACATCCCAGAATAAACATCGGGGTACAATACATAAGATATACACATGACTACATTCTGAAGTTACAAATACATCAACATAGTTTGGGTCAGGGGCATTAGCAGTGCCCCCTGCAACATTAGAAGCTGAAGCTGCATTTTGTCCTTGGGGAAAAGGATCCTTTAGAACATTCGATTGTTGATATTTCAGCAGCTTCTGAGCTTGATCTATAAGAGGGAATTTATGAGTCAGGGGATCTTCCTGGCACAAGTTACAAGGAAACTTCACCTTCTTATTCTCTTTTTTCCCCCATCATCACTATTTGTGGGATCTGGCTTGTTTTGGTTTCCCTCACCTTTCTTCCCCTTTTTATTTTTCCCACTGGGCTGTTGATTTCCCTTTTGGGAGGATTGAGAAAAAATGTTTGCATTTTGGGCTGAGGGGAAATCCTTTGCTACCTCTATTGTATACTTTTTAATAGACAAATCATGGATTTGTTTCACCAAATATTCCACAGTGGGAGATTTAACTGAACCAACCACACCATCGGCATGGGGTCCAGGATTAGGTTTCTCAACACTATGTGTTGGCCTCAGTGCATCAGGGATGAGTTCATATAGAATCCCAGACTGAGACTATATCAAATACAACTATTGGGCCCTTAGGATAGCCTCTTCCTCATTAGTTACTCTCGAAGTGGATACATCCTTAGATATATACGGCAATAAGGACTTAAGGAACCATTCTAACAAAAACTAGGGAGGGATAGTGGCATTAATGATCCTTTTCCATCTTCGCCACTCTTGGATATGATCTGAAATATGAGTGGCTTTGTCCTACCGAAAGGTGGAAAATAATTCTGCACCGGCATCATACTGGACGAGAAGCTAGAAATGGTTATGGAACACATTAGCTAAGTCCCAAAAACTATCAAACACAGCAAAGGACAGTTCAATGTACCATTTTTTTGTAGCACTTGTCATAGTTCTTTGCAACAATCTCAACCGAATAGTGTCATCATTCAATGAGTTGGAAGAGAACCACAACTGAAAGGTGGTGATAAGAACCCCTGGGTCTTCACCAACTTTGCCTTCAAATTTTGGAATATCCGAGGGTAATTTGGTAGGGACAGGTGGCAAGGTGGCTTCATGTTTCACCGAGTCATTCATTAACTTGGACAAGTCTAGAAAGTTCAAAGTTTCTAGGAAAGGAAGTTTGGTTCCGACGGGAGCCTGAAAATTACGAGCTTGGGAAGTAGAAGGATTTGCCCCCTTATTCCCAAAAGTAAAGACAGGGTTGCCCCTAGCTACCGGTTGCGAGGTAGTCGGACCACTTTGGAAAGGATTCCACCCATAATTTAATAGATTGTTCATATGTGGTGCATTGTATGTGGTTCAAACTCCTCCAGTTGAAACTAGAGTTTGGAAAATAGGAGCAGGTATCCCTCTGCTAAAAAGAGAGAAAGGAGAGCTTGTGAAAGGAGCCTAAACTAGCGTTTAAAAAAATTGACCATAAGGGTTAGTGTTTCAAAACTGCACCTCTACATATGCAGGTGTTGGGCCTACATATGGAGTGGATGGGGGAATGTGTCCTCCATTCCAAGGAAAACCTTGGACAAATGAAGAGGATCCAATAGGACCACTCTGAGCAGTGTGTGCAAAAGAAGGTGAAGAAAAAGGTACACTAGGAATCCTAGTGACCACCCCACCAGAAGTTCCTGCCACATTTATGGAAGGCGATGGTTGAACCACTCGACTAGCTGGAGTCAAAGGAGTATTAGGTATACTTGTTCTATGGGTACCAACCGGGGGAGGTGGCACTCCTTTAGCCGAAATAGATGAAATGGGGGTAGAAGGAATTTCTACTACACTAGACATTAGTCTGCTCACAGGAACACCAATCACAGGTGAATTGAAAGGACGAACCTAGATGATAGCAGGATCGTTTAGGTCAGTAAGAGGTGAATTAAAATTTCTTGCAAACTCGTCAGCTTGCAAGTATTTTATCTCCACTGTGGTTGTATCAACCTGGTTTTCCCTAAGTTCTGGTTCACCCAAAACTTCAATAATTCCTACTGGTTCAAAAGAACTGTCTATGTCTAATCTTCACCTTTGAGGGGAGGTGGGGGGCTCCACTGTAGTAAGCGGAGGAAGGTTTTTCAACCTTCTTGAAAATCTGAGAGGTTGGTGCTCCACGATTGAAAATTTGACTCTTCACACCCTAATATCAGCTAAACACAAACAAACCATAGATAAATCACTACAAAATTTCCTAAAGCCACGACAAACACAAGGGGTATAAGATATTATTTCCAGAATAAAGCTAAGAGACAATTACTTGGCATCCTTGAAGATGTTCTTAGGCACAAGCGAAGGAATTTCCCACTGCCCTCCCACACTTTCTACAAGGGTTACCTTCCAATCCCATCCAAGGTCAACCAGAAATAGCCTTCCGGTGTACATGTGTATAAACCCTATATGTTAAAAGAGACTAAGGGCTACCAAAACTATACTGACAGTTTGGGGGGACAGTTGCAAGACTGGTTCATACACATGGGCAGGGTCGTAAATCCTGAAACCCTATCTAAGACTGAATCGCCAGATGCGCAAAAACCTTGGTCTACACTTTGACAAGGAATCGGAGGGTTATCTCCTCAGTCCAAGAATCCACGTGGCCTTGTGCTTAACTCTCGTTTGAGAGGAGATTCCCATATACAATCAACATAGAAGAGGATTTACTTAACGATTTCCCAACTACGTCTGAATTTAAACACTTGTGGAGAGTTAAACCCCTATTCCACAAGTCTAGCCTAAGCTAGTTGGTGTATGAGCCTATAAAATAAAACTTACTAATAATTTTTAAATTATATCGTTCATTTTAAGGGTTGTTCTTAGTCAGAAGGTAAATGGCATGAAATATTGTGATGTTATAGACTCGATAAGAAAAAGTAAAATGATGTATAAAGAAAATTGCAACTACTTAAACTAAATTTCTTTTCTTTTTTGTAAATGTGAGCTAATGAAATTAAAACTAAGTGCTAGCAAACTAAGACTTCTTTTTATAATTTTTGAAATTTTATTTGAAAAAATACTGAAAGGAAAACGACTAAGTGCAAATAAATGCCAAAGTATAAGATGTTTTTCTTCACTTTTTCAAAATTCTTCAAAAACTACAATGCAACTAAATGCAAATTTTTTGACCAAGTTTGAATAATCAGAGCATATAATAAGTAAAATGAAGTATAAAGGACCCAAAATAAACTGCTTCAACCAAACAAGAAGAAGACTCAGAAAAAACCAACTTGGAGAGACTATTGAACCACAAAAGTCCACTAGACTCTTAAAAGAACAAATGTTACCCTGACACTACAAAACGCAGTACATAATATAAAGTATCCAAAGCCCTGATCACTGACCTAGAAACAAAGCACTGAACTCATCAACCAAGTAGGAGGATCAACTTCAAATTACGAGATGAAATAAAATCCAAACCAAGAAATCTCAAAGTCTTGAAAACAAGCACAAGGTGTGACACAAGACTTTTAGACTCACAGAGTCATGCCAGAATCAGAAGACAAGCAAGTAAAAATCAAACAGAACAGGGACAAGTAAACCCTACACAAAAATTATGCTGTTACAGGATATACGTGACTTTGCATGAAGGCAAACCGCGTACCATACATGACTTTCTTATAGCTCAACTCGCATATACAAGTTGTTATACACGATTGTGTATAATAGCAACCTGCGTATACCAAAAAAAAAATATTCAAAAGGAAGAAAAAGTAAAGGATTATGGGAACACTACACTATGAATTAAGAGCAAGAGAAAAACACCACACTTAGAATCAGAAATAGAGCAAAGACTGGTTAAGATCCTACAGAATAAACCCACAATAGGCTGGGCTCCCTAGAGGAGTCATCAGTTATGTTGTTCAGGAAATTTCACCCTTGTAACCTAGGGTCTGGGGTTAACAACTTACTACTAACTTGTAGACAATAAGATTTTACAGAGAATGGAAAGAGAATAGGAAGAAAGTCTTGACTTACCCGATTAACGACGGTTGATCCAAGCTTGATCTTCTCCCGCTCCAATCTTCTCCAAAGCTTCTAGGGATGCTTATCTTCACCTGCAAAGAGCCAATTCTTCAAGAAATATCTCATATATATATATAAATCAAAGGTTAGATGAAAACCATAATAATAACATCATTGAACATATTCATTAAACCAATATACATGAGATAAACAATACAAGATTGGAAGAAGAATTCTCTTTATTAACAAAAGGTGAATAGGTGAGAATACAACCCAGCTTCTGACACAAGGAATCCTCTGCAACCAAGGACTTTGAGTTCTGCTGCTCCAAGACTCTGAAGATATACGACTAGCATAACTTTTCTCTCCAAAAACTGATTGATTATCCCCACCCCAAAGCCTCTATTTATATTTTGGGAAATAGAGTGGTTTTGAAGGTTGGGATGGTTGAGATAGTTGGGATAGTTATGGATTAGGACCCAAATAATCTCATCTAATCTTGATTTATATTTTTTAATGTCAAATTAAGGTATACGTAGGTATTAATATAGTAAAATCACGTATGACATGCGAGTTGCTCGAAGGAAACTCACGTATGCAAGTATACGCGGGTTGCAATGCACATAGTTGTGTATGAAACGTGGGTTGCAATGCACATAGTCGTGTATGAAACGTGGGTTGCAATGCACATAGTCACATATGCATACCAAAACTTAGAATAAAAATATGTAAGGCTGGTCTAAATATAATGCATCAAAGGTCATGCACATCTATAGTGTTTTGGCTGCTTCAATCCAAATTGTCCTTTTGTGTAGCGACATGATGAATGTCAGCACTAGGACAAAGAAGTGCCATTTTGGCAGATAACACAAGGCTTGGTTGGTAGAAAAAGGATACTCTCGGGTCCAAGGCTTGGAATACAATGAGACATTCGCAACAGTAGCTAGAATGGACTCCATCAGGATGGTATTGGCCATTGCTACTTCCAAGAGATGGGAAGTACATCACATGGATGTGAAGAGTGCCTTCCTCCATGGTGATTTGGAGGAAGAGATATATATAAAACAACATAAGGGGTTTATTGATTATCCTTCCTTAGTCTACATGCTAAGGAAATAATTGTATGGACTCAAACAAGCCTGAAGGGCATGGTAATCCAAGATGGATGCCTTCCTCATCTCTTAGAAGTTTGAAAGGTGCAAATATGATTGTAATGTCTACATGAAAAAGGAGGGGTTCTTGATTCTAGTTGTATTGTATGTGGATGACTTGCTCATTACCAACAACTATGCTGCTAGATTGAGCAACATCAAGTCTACACTTAATAAAGCATTCAGTATGAATGAATTAGGAATGTTAAGACAATTCATTAGTCTCGAAGTAAGTCAAAATAATTTGGGAATCATGATCTCACAGTCTAGGTATTCAATAGACATGCTTAAGAGATTCCACATGGAGGATTGCAAGGTAGCCCCCTGTCCTTTTCTATAAGGAATCAGGCTTGAACAAGGTGGTTCAACACCTTTGGTGGAAAACACTCTCTACAGAATGCTCATTGGAATCCTTCTGTATCTCACTCATTCAAGACCAAACATATCCTATGTTGTGAGTGTTGGTGCTAGATACATGCCTGAGCCACATGAGCTGCACTGGAAAGAAGCAAAGAGGATCTTGCACTATGTGCAGGGTACTATTGATCATGGGATCCACTATGCTTCTAGAGCACAACTGGATCTCATAGGATTTATAGACTAAGACTGGGCAGGAGATGGAAATGATAGGAAATCCACCTCGGGTTTTGTATTCATGATTGGATCTGGTCCAATTTCTTGGTCCATCAAGAAGAAAGCAGCACTTGTACTCCCTTCAGCAAAAGCAGAGTATCGGGGAGCTATGAATGCAGCTATTCAGAGAGTTTGGCTACATGGAATCTTGATAGAGTTCAGGATTCAGACTCCATCTACAGTGGATTTTTATTGTGACAACCAGAGTACATCAATATTTACAGTGATCCTGTTCAGAAGTAGAGGACAAAGCACATAGAGGTGCATGTGCACTACATTCGAGAAATGGTGCATGACAGAACCATCACACTACACTATTGTCCAACGGAGGTTCAAAGTGCATATATTTTTACCAATTCTTTTACCGAAAAGATATTTTCCTTTCTCGGGTCTCTTTTGGGCATTAAGGCTTGATTCTCAGTTCCTGTTTTGATGGAGGTTTTCCCAAGAGGTTTTCCCTACCTCAGTTGTATTATGCAACATTCATGTCTTTTAGATTGTATATTGGGTGACCTATGGTCTTGTTACCAGGGCCCATAGTTGTCCAAGTTAGGATTCATGGGGGGTGTTAGTATTATTAATCCTCCCTTGACCATATTGTCTATTATATTATTTAGCCTAACTTAGGAACCTTAATTAATTAAATGGGTCCACTAGTACCATTGGGTCCACTTGGCCTAATGGGGCCACATGTACCAGTCACTGGAGTCTAGGGAACACTGCTAGAGGTTAATTTTCACTTATTGCATGTGCATGCATCATTTTGGGTGCCTCTTAGACCAATCCCTACATTTTAGGAGCCACTAGGAGTATCAACACCAACCTACTTCAGTTAGTTGGAATTGGTACTAGTTACTCTTAGTTAGCCCCGAGTTACTTTCAGTTATCTAGCGCAAGATTTGCATGGCTAATGCATGGTTGCATGTGGAGTAGGCACTTTTCCCACCTACCACACTCAGTTGCACTGAGTTAACTAGCTATCACTGATTGATTGAGTTGGTTGGACATATGGGACTTGATCTATTGGACTTCGATATTGATTGAGACACCATGAGTTATATGGTCAGTTATATATAGTCACATCCGATGGATAGATTTGAATCCATCCCTAATTGATTCGAATTCTTTTCCTATGTAAACTATTGTAACACTGCATATTATTATTGTGAATGATACTGTAAATTTCTGAGCAATACTTGTATGTTTCCTATGTTGTTTGTTTTGTTCAGTTTGTATATTCATTCTCCATTTACTGAAAACATTATTAGAGCTATCTGCTTGAAGATCTAAATGGAATTCAAATTCTAATAGGTTGTAGAAACATGTTTTTTTTTTATTACCCCATCTCTCTTAAAGTTGCTTTAGGATTTTGGGTTCGTTGCCGTTGAACTCATTGAACATCAGAAAAACTATGTCTAGTTTTTGGAACCCAATTTATGTTGAATCTACTTAGACATTATCTCTTAAACTGAATTTTATTCAACATTCACCTTCTCTTTTTTTTTCTTCTTTTCCAAACAGGTACCAACAGCAAATGTATAGTAAGCCTAGGTTGTATCCAGCCTTAGCAATGGATGGAAAAATGATCTACCCAACAGGGAATCTGACACCAAGGTTTCCCACAAGGTAACAAAGCTCAAACCTGGATAGAAATGAAGCCCCGCCATTGGAATTCTACCTTATTATGCAAACTAATTCTCACTAGAACCCATTGATATCTTATTACTGCCTTTCACACACATTGTCAAGATCACCAGCCCACATATTCTTGATATGACTTGTGTCTTCTTATGCAAACTAATTCTCCCTAGAAACCACATATATCACATTGTTGGCTTTCACACACAATGTCTAGATCACCATCCCACAATTCAAAGTAAGATATTATCTTTCCATGAACTATTAGAATCATATTCCCATATTTCTAGTTTTCACCTGAATGATATTTCAACATAATCAGTCTTCACAACATCCACTGGAATTTTGTTCTAGTAAATAATCCCTTACCATGAATATACATTTGGTCATGCCCAGCCAAATATTTTTAATGTCAATTTAGATCTTCCTGTGGTAAGCACGAGTTGGTAGTTGTTCCCAAAAGAACTAGCAACTCATCTGGTTGTGTTATAAATTTGGACATAAATAAAAATGATCAATTCTTGTCAACTTCAGCCATGTCTTAGTGGTGTTCATCTCAAACTTAGTAGATGTACTAGAATCCAACAAATGAGCAATCCGATTACATTTGGTCAAATATATTGTATCCAGTAATATTGTAGTGTTAGTTTGAACTAGTTTTTTTAAATATTCCTTTTGTATATCCCTTTTGTGTTATGTTATACTAAGCTACAGGACCTCAGGACTTGGATTCAAGATAAACAAGCATAAACACTTAACCAAAGACAATATTTATAGACTAAAAAAAATCCCTTGCATAACTACTTAACCAAGGACAAGCTTTATGTTAGACATAATGGCTCACTGAGAGGGGGGGTGAATCAATGAGATTGCACTTAATTCTAAATTTTCAACTTCTTCTAACCCTAACATATATCATTTACATTTCCACTTTAAAATACATCAGCACTCATACTAAGCTATACAAAGCTACTCATTAAACATGTCATTCATTACAACAATTCACACCAATAGAGACACGATATATAAGCTTTTTAATATTTATATATTTAATTCAAACGACTACAACCGTGTGGTCTATCAGCTTCAACTAAATGAGAAGCACCAACTTCTATTCCAAGACTCAGCTTGGTTTCTTCTTAGATCCAACTAAGAAACATGTACAAGACCCAGCTTGTATTTACATATTACATTATGTCACATCATCTATCAACAACTTGTCCACTGCAATCAATATCATGTCACTTGTCATGTCATCATTTGGTTATCTATGTCATCATTATCAACCTGTCACAATCATTGACCTCTGCTCATTTTCAACTACAACCATCAACTCTTTCAAGTTCATATCATATCACCAAACAAGTCATCTGAGCATCTTACTGAGTGTATTGACCACACACATCATCTCACATTCTTCTGCACAATCAATTTGTTCATTGTATACAACCTCATGTGATCTGAGTCTTCTCATTTTCTATTCATCCTCATTAGCTATGCTCACCTGTCATACTTTTTTTAATTCATTTATTTTTTGTCCATACTGTTCATACACATCAAGGTTCTGTTCACCATATTTTTACTCAAGAGTAGTTCTTACAAGAACAAACTAACCCAGCTTCATTATCAACAGTCATGGTGTAGTCTTCAAGAGAAAAGATTCTACAAGAACCCCAAAAATTCCACTCAAAACCACAATCTACCAATCTTCTAAACAATGATGCTCCAGTGTTCTCGAGTACTACTGCTCCTGTATCTTTCATTGTGTTAAATATTCAGCACCAAATTTGGATTCATGTTGTAGATGCCACTGGATTTCCTTAGTTATTGTCACTGTCATAATTTCACTCATCCATAAAGATACCAAATGGATGCCTCAGTGATTCCCTAGACAAGTCTCAATTTATGAAAGGAAAAAAGATAAAGGTCAGACTTCTGCTCATCTGTAGTTCTTGTTGCAGCCCTCAAACCACTGAAATTAGAGCTCTAACTATACTCCACGAACTCCACATTAAGGTATGAGAGTGTTAGCTCTTATTTATACTAGTTTTCCTTCAAAAAATTGTTGAGCCGACCTGTTAAACCTCAATTTTCTTGGTTGGCCGACTTGTTTAAAAAAAATTGTTTTATTTTTAATTTTAACCCCTGACTGAGCCAACTTGACCCTTTTATATGTGATTTTATTTTTGTATTATTTTGTGAATCCAACCTAGGGGTGACTTCATATAATTTTATTTTATCTTAGATTTTCCATCCACATAAATGTAAGAAAGATCTTCTTGTGATTCCAACTTGGTAAACGACCACGTTAGAAACTTAGGGATTCCTCATTCTATTAGTGAGCTTCTACATCATCATGTTTAAATTACTTCAGCATCAAAGGTTTCATCAAGCAATTATAAGGCAAGGGCTCCATCATACATCAAGTGCTTCAATCATAACAACCAAGACTTCTTCAAAATGCAAAAAACATGCCACCGAGCATGTCATCAAGTATTATGTGTATGGCATGCCCTTATTCATGTTCATCAAGCTCTTTCATATCGTTGATGAACCATTCATCAAGTTCTTCAAGCATATAGGATTCTTTTTCAAGTGTATGGTCTTCTCAATCCATCCACGTCATCTAATTACCTTTATTACCAAGTATGTGGACTTCATTGCTCATAAAGGAACAAATGACCACAAAATGGGTCATTTGGCTCATTAGGTGTTCTAATGGATCCAATGCCCACATCCAATTTCAATCTTGCCATGTCATCATCCTCCTTTGTCCATATTAACAATCTTTGACTTCCTTTGTCATTGATGGTTTGTCATCAATGAAAACCAGTGCTCAACACTCTATACACTAAACAAACACCCCTTTAAGACGATTATGTCCCATGTCCCACAAGCATTGTTCCTCCATCCATAGATTATTATGGCCATCCCTGCCATGTTTTAAACGATATGAATGAATAGATGTTATTGTAACATAACGATGGACATGCATGGATCCTGCTCCTGTCGGTTTGCAGTCATGTGAACTAAATGGTGTTTCCCTCCAAGTGTACCATTAACGTCATCATCCATTTATTTAGCTCTCACGAAATATGTTGAGCCATTTAATAAAAACTATTTCATAAAAATGATGAGAATAATTAATTTTTAATGCTTTAATTAATTTGTAATAGATTTAAATTGTCACAATTATAAATAATTGAAATGTATATTGAATTTCAATTGGAAATTACAAGTTATCCATATATGTGGAAATGTCATTTTATTGATATAATTAGAATCGTTAATAATAAATAATTTTGATGTACCGAACATTGAAAAAGTAAAGAGTTTCTTTTACTCTACTAAACATTGAAAAGTAAAGCCTCTCTTAAGAGTTTTGTAATTTTAGACACTAGTATCCATTCCCATAAATATATTTACGTCAATTTCAATTAAAAGCCTAATTAAAATTTTATTTAGTCAAAACTTGTAGTCAAAATTTTATTTAGTCAAAACTTGTAAATTGTAGTCAAAATTTTTATTAAGTTTTTTTATAAATTAATTATTTGTAGATAAATAAAATATATCAAAATTTGATAATAATTCTTTTAAATGAAATTGTATAAATTAGATGTTTGTTTTGTAAAATTTAACTTCAATATTAAAAATAATAATTTCATCACATCTAAAATTATATCCTCTATTAAAAATATTAGTTTCATCAAATCTAAAATTGTATCCTCTATAATATTGTTGAGATTTGGTAATGCAGTGTTTACAACTTCAACACTTAAAAAAAACAAAACTCTACACCATAGTCTCTTCATGGAATAAGTAATTTTCCATTAAATCCCATTCTTAAAAAGATATATTCTATATATAAACAAATGTAAAAACTTATCCATCATGGTTTTCATAATTCCTATAAAATTGTGCTTAAACAAATCTAAACCTATAAAATTTTGCTCAAACCAATCCACTTGTTAAAAAGTGTTTTGGAAAAAAGACTAGTTCAAAATTGGAATATTCAAGCTACTATAACACTTTCATATGATGGAAAGTTTAAAGTTGAAAATTTACATGTATAAATATTTGTGGATTGGAAAAAAAAATTACATAATTATAAAGGCATCTTCGAAAACAAGCAGGATCCTCTTTTTTATTTTTATAATAAAGTTGCATATTTAAAAAAATGATGATTACTAAGCTTAAAAAAATTAACATGTGGCACAACATTAACAAATAGACTTTTATCTCAAATTTGATCATCCTTGCTTGGTTGAAAATTGATTTACAAATAGACTCTGACAAAATCTATAAAAAACATTGCAATCTATTCACATGTCTTTAATAAAATTATTTAATTCACATGTAAACAAAATTATGAAGAAGTAACTTAATAGTTTCTTAATCTATTAGGAATAAAATTGTAAACTATGAATTATTGGAAAAATGAGTTGATTATTATACTACATATTTGTTATTAAATTGAATTAAGAATTTGTAAAACATGATTTTTATAATAATTTTAATATAATTTATTAAATTATAATATTGAAAAAATAAGATTATTATCAAGCATATTGTTATAATATTAGTTATTCTTTAATTAAAAAATTGTAAATTATGAATTTTTTTATGTAGTTTACAGCCCTGTAAGATAGAGGGTTCATTATGTCCACGATAATAATTTTGAGGGGGCCACCTGAAGGGGCCTCACCTTGTCGGCTCCAAGTTTGGTAGCCTAACCCTAAATGACCCAAAGCCTAATTGAACCTATGAACTCGACTACTTCAGTCTTGGACTCAAAAGTGTTAGAATCTTGATAGCAGTATAATCAGGATCACTAAAATAATGACAAGCACATAAAACAAAGTGTGGAACCCGTTTAACCACAATGATAACCAATCATCTCCCAACATAGACAAGGATAGTGTCTCCCTCGACCTCGCACCTTCCAATAGAGATAAATCGTTCATATATATAAGTACATCCAAATAGTAGTAGTACAAACCCCAAGAAAGATAAGAAGAAACCTCTCTAAACTAGAGAACCTCATAAGAAATAATCTCCTAGCTGCAGTAGAAAAATTCCTTAGCTAGAGAAAACTTGCTTGTTGCAGTGTGTTCAAATGAGGGGAGGCGCCCTTCTATTTATGGATTATCTTGATGGAAATTATAATTTTCAATTGGGCCCAATGTAATTGCTTAACCGGGGCCAACTAGTGAGGTGATGCCTTGAGTAGCTGCTACAACAACACTCCCTCTTATCTAGGGAGGCATCATCAATATTATCAACTAGAATGCATCTGAATATCAATAGTACATCACAGTTATCTCGAACATCTCTATATCATAAGGAAGGGATTCCAGGACAATCTCAATTCGTCGAGAAGTGTCTATCAATCTTCGTGTGTCATCTCAATCCAATTCATTGGAGAACATGCATTAGCTCCACAACTCTTCCCAATACATCAGAAAGTTAAGTGCATCAACTCAACCCAGTTCATTGGGGAACATGCACCAAGTCAACATGCTTCAGCTCAACCCAGTTCGTCAGGGAACATGCATGTACTCAACGTGCTTCAGCACGGCCCAAAGAGCTCACTAGGACTATCACCATTAGTGACTCTTCACCACATCGTGGGATACAACCTCATGGGTTAACACCTCATAAAATCCACAAGGAATACAATCGTATGAGGGCTTGTTAAGTCATGAACTTGTTTTCTTCAATTTTATATTTTGATTGTGATTTTTATTTTAAGTTTGCTCATTTGCTTAAGTTTGCTCAGTTTGCTTACTTTAGAAAAATTTTGGTTTTAAGTGAAATTTTCATTTTTGCTTTAGGTTTTCCATTAGGTTTGTCTTTCTTATGGTTTTCAAGGGTTCTATAGGACATTATATGGATTAATTAGTTCACAAATAACACCATGATCAAAGTTTACCATAAAAACCTCATTCAAAATGAAATTAATGACCAAAAAGCGCCAAATTTGGTTTTAAAATATTCTTGTAGCGCAACGGCCAAAATTTTACACTGCGGCGCTACAAGAATATCGTAGGCGCTAAAATCGTCGTTTTTTTAAGCCAAATTCTCTCATGATTTCGATTTTTGGGTGACTAATCACATGTGTAAAGGGTTTTGATACGTGTTACAGCATAAATAATCATGCAAACAGGTGTGGTTTGAGACGTGAAGGAGATCGTGGCGATCAACAGCTAAGGTTGGGAAAATGATGACAGATCGAGGAACGAACCGAGTTTGATGGGAAAGAAGTTCTCCACACATGCATTACGAAGCTGGAGGCGAAGTGGAGCGAAGACAACTGCTAACAATCCGGAATTTGTTGTTACAGAGGGAATTTAGGGTTTTCCCAGCGCGCCAGTTGGAAGCAAATTGAAGACTTGAAGACACCTGGGTAGTTAAATTTAGCAGTCAGATAGTCCAAGGATTAATTCTAAACTTCTGCAACAGTTCAAGAATGAGGTATTCCGCGTTAACTTGGTCGTGGCCGCTAAATTGGGGGTTTTTCATTAAAGCTTGTTATGTTAAAATTGATTAAAGAAAGCTTTAATTCATGCTGTTAACAAGCTCCCTACGATCATATATCAGTCTAAAAAGTTTTTAGATGCTTTGGCAAATGATAAGTTGAAAGATAGTAGTTGCATTGAACAATTACCCTGTCAAAACCTGAAAATATGGTGGGGTGAAGATCTGTACAGTTTGTGGCGACCAGGGTTTCATAGATTAACTTGTTACCTGTAAGCAATGCAATGAGTGAGCTGAGCATGTCAATTACATGCAGACCTTGTCTGAGTAGGTGCCAGAAGCTGACTGGTTTTGTGCTGAATGCAAGTTCAAGCAGAAAGTTAGCAGACATAAGATTGCTCTCATATGTTTCCATCCCCTAGTTAAACAATCACAATTTGATCTAAGAAGCAGGCATTTGAGAGCACTAATGCAAAGTCCTTTTTGCAAAGAGATAGCTCATTAGTGGCATTAAAAGGAGCCAAGGGTATTATTTGTGCAGAACCATAACACACAGATGTTTTCATGCATTCTAGAGATGGTCTGGCCTCAAAATGAACATTTTGGATGTTAGTAAATTTCAGTAGCAGCCTTGTTAAAGTTGTTTGGCACTCTGTTGACCTAAATTACCTCAGCCTAGTGCAAAACATTTCCTGCATTAACAACAGAAACAGACTGTTAAAGTTCAAGAGAAATACATCCCAAGAGAGTCAAAGAAAGCAGACTGTCAAAACTCTAAAAACCTGAGGGAAAAAGAACTATTAGGTCATTAACAGGGCCTTAAAATTACACAGAATTCAGCCATTGAAAATAGATGGGAAAAAGTGGCAAGACCAACAGGGCTGAGCCCACTAAGCTGAAATGGATTGATCAATTTCCAGGTTGTGCAGAGCTTTTTGAGAATGATGGTTGGTTGGATTTCTTAAAGAAGATTGATGGCTATAACACCGAGGTCTCTTATAAATTTTCCCAATGCTATAACCAAGACATGGTAGCATTTGATACTCTAAAGTTTAAGTTGACTGTGGAGCTGGTTGCTGAAGCTATAGGAGTCAGAAATGAAGGAGAAATGTGGTTCAAAAAGTTGTCATTTACCTTCAATGCCCAAAGGTATCTTTTACCTGGCATTATTCCAGACTGGAGCAAAGGAGTACTAATCCAGAATTTCAGAGATGAATGGGTGGAGCCCATTAAAGTCCTACAAAGCTACATTACCTATGAAGGGAGGTATGTTTTTCTTTACAAGTATCATTTTAGGTTCCTACAACACCTTGTTGGTGAATCAATGATGAGTCTTCCTTTCTTCTTGTTTAAAAGTTTGCAGAAGATGACAAGCAGGGTCAAGGAGCATCAGGATCACACTACACAGTCCATTTTCCATCATGGATTGATCAAATTAATTATTAGCACTGTCCTGCAAAGAGAAGGAAAGACATGGAACTATTTGCTCTTTTGGTCTAGGTTCAAAATTAAGTAGGAAGACCAGCCAACCAAAAAACATGTGGACAAGGGGAAAACCCTAATTAGAAAATTAGGGCAAAAGGTCAAGTCTGAAGATAAAAAAGGTGTCAAAATTGAGGAAATGACAGAACCTTCAAAGAGAGATATTGAATCTCAGCATCCTTCAATTGACAGTAAGGGAAAAAGTTTGAAAATGATGGGAGTGCTTGCTTCAACATGGAGACCCAAAACTAGCCCAAGAAACAAGTTGAGGCTAAATATGAAAAAGCTACTGAACCCTAGCTTAAATACAAAAGATGTTACTGTGCTTGATGATGATTCTTCAGATGAAAAGATAGAATCTAGCAAGGGTGATTGCAAAAGAAAGAAAACATTGAAGTCAGTAGAAGAGTCCAGTCTCACCGAGACTAAACTATCAGCTGTATTTTTGGAATTAAGGGGTGAAATGTTGAAGGAACAGAAGAGAAAAGAAACTAAAGTTTCTTATTCAGAGGACAAGCTATTGATTGATGAAATTGCACCTACTGAAACAATTAATCAGGAAAACCCTAGTGTTCATGGTGTGTCTTCATATCTACTAGAGGAGGATGAGGACATTTTCAGAAAATTAAATATCCCATGGCTGCCTAGTGAGCTACAGGATACCACAACATGGAAGGATTTTGACTCAGAAAAGGAGAACCTGCAAAGAACCATCAAACAATATAAGCAACAAATGGATTACATGCAGGAAACTAATGATGGTCTGATCCTAGCAAATAGATGACTCAGGGAGGATTTACAAGAAGTAAATGATCATTATCAAGAGCTTACTACAGTTTCCAAGGAGGCCCTGAAGCGGAAGAGAAGCACAGATTTACAATGTGTAGAATTGAAGCAGATTGTCAAAAGCCTACAGCAGCAGAATGAAGAACTTACTAAAAGATTGAGAAATATGGAAGCTGAACAGCAAAAAGCAAAGAAAAAGGCCCAAGCCTTGGATGGAATAGCCTTATTGGCAGAAGCTGCCAAGGACCTTTGAGTATTTTCAGTTAGGCAGTTACTTGTTATGTTTTTGTTTAGAAATACTTTAGTTAGGCAGTTACTTTTGAGAAAAAATTATTTTGTAAATTATAATTTTGACATTATCCTATCGATGAGTAGGCAGAAGACAATTAGGGTCTAGACCCTAACTGATTTTTTTTTGAGAAACAATATTTAGGTAGATGAGAAAGACAACAAGGGGTTCGATTTTTGGCTGGCTTAAGGAGGTCTGTGACTTGTTTATGAGCTAAGTACTATAACTCTCATGTGTATTTGTTGAACATAATTATGAAATATATGATCCTTTCCACCCTTCAGTCTGTGTTTTGGATTCATTTTTAACTTGTTTAGTTACATGATTGATAAATTCATTACTGGTTTATGGTTTGTATGTTGGTAGTGCTTGTCAGTTGTGAATGAACTTCAATTTCATGTTCTGTTGGATATTGGTAATTATATTATGCATCTCTGTTCTTCTTTGCTTATGATTCAGTTCCTATTTGGCTCATGAATGTATTCCCTTCAGTCACCAAACTTTATAACCAGAAAAACCTTTCAGAAACCCTAAAACCTAGATTGCTTGATTAAATATTTGAGATTGTGTTGGCTTGTTTCTTTGTAGCCTAGAAACAATTTCTGGCACAAACAGGGCTCATAAGGGAAATAAATTTATGTGATACTTTCATCATGTCTGTATGGGATACAACCCATAAATTTCCTAACCACAAAGGTTGTTGGGAAGCAACCCAATGGTAAGTCCCCCAACCAAAACAGTGCTAGGAATCAACCCAATGACAAGTATCCCAACCACAATGGTTGGTGGGAAACAACCCAGTCACAAGCCTCCCAACAAAAAGGGTTGCTTAGCACCAACCCAGTAACAAGTCTCCCAACCATAAGGGTTGCTAGGAAAAAAACTAAAGACAAGTCTCCCAACCACGAGGGTTGTTGGGCATCAACCTAGTGATAAGTATTCATCCATTGAGGAGTCCATATATAAAAACTCAACCCAGTTCATCAGGGATTCCATATGTAATGACTCAACTCAATCCACTGAGAATACCATATGTAACGACTCAACCCAGTACATTGGGGAGTCCATATGTAATGACTCAACTCAGCTCATTGAGGAGTCCATATGTAATGACTCAACCCACTACATCGGGGAGTCCATATGTAGCGACTCAACTAAATCCATTGAGGACTCCAAATGTAACAACTCGACTCAGTACATCGGGGAGACCATATGTAATGACTCAACTCAATATGTAGAGGAGTCCATATGTAGTGACTCGAACAAATACATCGAGGATTCCATATGTAATGACTCAAATCAAACCACACAGGATGTAGCCCACTCAAGTGTTCATATAGAATCACCATCCACAAGTGTTCACCAAGGACTCAGGATTTCACACAGAATCACCATCACCATCCATTGGTTTCCACAAGTGTCCACACACATAGGACTCAGGAATTCACACAGAATCATTGTCACTGTCCATAGGTGTGTATACATGACTCAGGATTTCACACATAATCATCATCATTGTCCACAGGTGTCTACCCATAATTCAGGAGTTCACACATAATCATCGTCATAGTTTGCAGGTGTCCACATAAAATTCTTCCCCACAAGTATTCACCTAGAATTAAGGTGTTCACATAGAATCATCGTCGGTGTTCATAGGTGTTCACATAAAATCACTTGTCCATGATCGTTCACCTAGAACTCAGGTGTTCACGTAGAATCGTTGTCATTGTTCACATAGGAAAAAGATTTCACACATAACTCATCCTTACCTCTCAATGAGGGATGCAATCATGGAACTAATCTCCCACTCCATCACAGAGTATCAGGGAGTAAAATACGATCCCATCCTGTATCATCCATATACTAGTGTGCACACATATCAACTAGAAAAGGAATCAAATATATCAAGGCGGGCATTTATGTCTATCCCTATCTTAGATATGAAAAATAATAACAATCATATCATTGAATTCATGTACCTATATGTGGGAGAGTATCAAAATACTCATTTCCCCACCCCATATTAGGGTGTCTGGGATTCCTCCCTCTATGTTGGAGCGTTCTACTCCCTCTACATCTGAGCATCCTACTCCTTCCTGTACTTGTCCATAGCTATGAAGTAAGTATCCATCTTGGTGACGATCGAGTATATCATGGATCCTTCAACTATCATCAATAAGTGATGCAGTAGTCCAATATCCTCATCTCAAGGACTAGCACCCTTTGTCTCCTTAGAAATTGAATGAGTAACTCTCTTCCTTCGAGATCCATTTGTCATGACTCTAATTGGAAAGTAACTACTTTCCATAATCATCAAAGGAAATAACATATGTAGTAGAGAGACTGACATCCGCTGGATCCTTTTTATCCCAATCGCCAATCTCTACTTGAGTTCATCTGGGCATGTGGGTCATGTATCCACATATATATATATGGATGTATTAGGTATTTTTATGTCTATTATTATTGTTGAACAGTCATGGATTCAATTTAAATGTTTTGTCTGGAAGTCATCCTTCTTCCTGATCTGTAGCCTGGGTTGAGAGTCATGTTCCTAGAATATTCTTGCTTCCAATCCATTTGTTCTCTCTCAATCACTTAATATTAATGGGATAACTTTTCCTTCAAAACAAGTCTCGTCATCTTTCCTTGTAGGCCATATCAAATGGTCTTTTCCCTGCAAGTCAAATCTTGTTAAAAGGTTAGTGACATTGCACAATCAAATTTAGGTATGTAGGAATTATCCAATACTTTAGCGCAATACACACAAGGCTAATATATGGATGCTTGTTATCTCCATTATAACACACCATCAACAGTGTGCACTACTCTAAGCATGTTAGAAGGAGATGTCATACACGATGGTTTCATGGAATGTTGTGCAGCATTACGGGATAAATCATAAAAAATACTACATGAACCTACTATACATCACATGCTCAACAACTTCCTAAATATAGGAATATATATATGCATATAAAACAGCCATATCTAATCTACCAGAGAAATAAAATCAAATACTTTGTTAGAAAAATAGGATCACGAAGAAATAATAATAAACAATAAAGAAGATGCAAATATCAAAATACATTAAAAGAGAGAAACAAATATAGTGTGGTTCACCCAATATGGGATACGCCCACAAATAAATTATCAGTACTGTATTTTATACCAACCATCAAAATGAAGGGATACAACCTGTAGCAACCTCGTTGCACTTCCTCTTCACTCTCTCACAGTCTCTCTCACAAAATCACAGAGATTGTTTTACAATGGGACAATACATTTCACAACATGTAAGGATAAAACCTTGCATGTTGGGATATTATTTATAAATATATGTTTTGATAATTGAATAATGATTTACAGATATAGTGAGTCATGTTAAATATGGCAGATAGGGTAATAGTCACATCTATTAAAAAATAGAGATGCCCTATAATAACTAATAATTAATTATTAATTAACCTATTAGTGATTTATCAATAAACTGATATTAAATAACAATTGTAATAACCATTTAGATTTATTACAATTCATCTGGCCTTGAAAATATTCGACCATGAATCTTGTATAAAGAGTGATCAACTTAAACTTGTTAAATGTTTGATTAGTTGTAACTTCAATAGGGGTGTTTTGCTTGACAAAATTTTCTTTAAGAAAGGCATAGGTGTGATTCATGTTTACAAAGGAACTCGTGCCATGAATAATGGTACCATGGTTTAATAATTCTTGAAATAGTTGGTCATGTTTCCATTCAAATTTCTGCATGCATATAATTATGTAGATAAAACCATAATTAATATAGGAAGCATTCTTATGAGTCTCCAATCTGATATCTTTAGGATGAAATTGTGTCAACATGTTGAACCCTGGAATTTTTGCATGCTTTGGTATGGAACTGATTAGTATCTGAAATATAGATTATTTAGTGTTGATCGATGGATCTTCAAACATGATTGGATATTCAATTACATTTGTTGTGATCTTCTTATATGTAGTGGAAACTATTGACAACTTACTTAATTCAATCGGATTGGTTAAGGAGTCTTCATTTGTAGTTTTGTCACATACTTTTAAGGGTGAAGCACCCTTTAATGTATTTATTTAATCCCTTTGGGTTTGATTAAAAATATTCAAATGATTTATATTCTTGTATTTATCTGATGATCTTGTCTCCAGTTGTTCCATGAGAACCATTTGATCTCGAACATATTGGGTTGCAACAACCTGTAAAACGTTTATCTTCGTGTGTCAGAGAATTTTCTGAGATTTATTCTTCTATGTTTTTATGATTATGATCTTCTTTATTGTATTTGTTTTCATCTTTGTATCCTTCTACAACTTTATTTTTCCATAATTTTCATTAACACCAAACTCATATTCATCAGTATTTGGTGTTTCATTGCTACCATTTATGAGATCGACATCTTCTTTAGAATTGGCATTAGCATCAGGATTGTCATCAAATGCATCTATCTTTTTTTCATTCTTATTCTCAACTAATTTTTCTTTAGGTTTATTTTGATCTTCCTTCATGAAGAACTTGTGTCACCACATCGATATCCGATATTTACACTTCAAGCTCTATGCTTTTTATTTCTTCAATCTGGCTTCTTTTAATGCCTTCAAAATCATATTTTCATATCTTTCATGTTTATGGAATGGGATAATAATGATCTTATGAATAGAGGGAAGTAGAGTGATTTGAGATTGTAAAAATATTCAAAAGTGATGAAGAGATTTTTTTTTAATTGGTTATTCAAAAATAATAATTAATAATAATAATAATATTTTTATTATTATTATTATTTATAAAAAAAAATGGATGGATGGATTTAGATTTCAAATAATTATTATTATTAATTAATGTAATAATAATAATAATAATAACCTTTTAATGATTTAGGGAAAATAAATATATTATAATAATAAATAATATTATTATTATAATATATATGTCTTTTTTTGGAATTAGGGTTTTGAAAGGAGGCGGTGGGGAAGGAAGGAGATGTTATTGTAGGAGGAAGTGGAGGAGGCATTGTGTAGTAGAAAATGATTTGAGGAGGTACGCACAGTGGATTTGGATAGGGAGGAGTGGTGGAAGTGGAGAGAGGAGGAGCAAATGGAGGTAGCATTGAGGGTTGCGTGGAGGTTGTAGGAGTGAGGGGAGATAGGAACAATGGAGGGATGTGCCAATAGGTATGGAATGGAGGTGGAAGTGAGGGAGGTTATGGGTGGTGGGAGATGGAGGGGAGGCATTGAGAGATGATCGTTATGTTCATCCTTTATGACACACCATTTTCTTGTGGTGTTCCCAAGACTGTCTTCCCTCTATGAATCCCATGGTATGAACAATAACTATCAAACTCCTTACTGTAGTATTCACCTCCATTATCAAATCTGAGACATTTCAACCTTTTCCCTATCTCATTCTCAACCAAAGCTTTCCACTTCTTAAAAGTAGCAAACACATCAAATTTCTATCTAATGCAATAAACCCAAGTTTTTCTTGTTGCATCATCAATAAAAGTAACATAATAACAAGAGACACCAAGAGATTGTACCTGAGTCGATCCCCATACATCTGTATGCACAAGATTTAACTTTTTACTCTTCTTATGTTTCCCAACCCTGACAAATCTAACTCTCTTATGTTTTCAATAAACACAATTCTCATGGAATTCCAAACTTACCTGCTTCAGATATGGAAGCAAATTCCTTGAGTGGAGAATCTGCATCCCCTTCTCACCCATGTGACCAAGCCTATGTTGCCACAATGTTGCACTTGTTTTTGTGTAAGCTACAAATATATAATAACCAGTATTATGAGGACATAAATACAATGTACCTATCCTATCTCCTTTTGCTATTACTAGTGATCCATTAGTGATCTTCCACCGCATTTTTCCAAACATAGACAAACAACTGTTATCTCCCAACTACCCTGTTGAGATCAGACTTCTTTTCATAGCAGGAATATGCCTTAAATATTTTAGAGACCATTCATTTCCATTATTTAACTTAATATGTACCTTACCCATTCCAAAAATTTTACATGGTTCATCATCCCCTAATAAAACATGTCCAAAATCACCTGGAACATAATCATGAAAGAATTTCCAATGGGGTGTAGCATGACATGAAGCACATGAATCTACTACCCAATAATCACTAGTATTATTTAACGCAAGAATCAAATCATCTTGTAACACATCACCTCCTACATTTTCTTCCTAAGTAGTCTCATGTTCCCCGTCTCCTTTTGTCACGTACACATACCCCGTTTACCTACGAAATTAAAAATATTTCATCACGAACCTTTATTGTTCGTTGAAACACAGGACATTTCCATGAGATACTTCTCAACATTTCCAATACTATCATGCTCCCTCCCATCTACCATTGATCAATTCGACGATCTGTAAGGAAAGATCTCAGAGGAGATCGAACAACTGAGAGAAAACACGGTGGAAATCAATGATCAAAAACTGTTCCACATCTGAAATCAAATCGACGGCTAGGATTCACCCCACAAAAATTGACAACGCAAAAAACTTGAATTGCAAGATCGAAAAGTTACGAAAATTGCAATATCACATCTTGCATCCCACATCCCGCATCGAAAACAGATCAACAGTGGAGAATAATCCCACAAGAATCAACGGTGCAGAAAACTTGAGTTGTGGGATTGGGAAATATGGAAATCGTGATACCTTGATCCTGCATCCCGCATCCCGCATGCAGAAAGGTGCGTTACAGAATGAAAATTGCAGAAAATCATAATTCATAAAAAGGCATATTTGCATCCTGCGGAAAGGAAGTTGCAGAGGGAAAATTTGTGGAAACCAAGATCTGTGATACCGGCATCCCGCATCCCGCAAATTGTGGAAAGGGAGATTTCTAGCAGAAAATTCAACTTTCTAACTGAATTCTTGGATCGATTTGATCATTCAGGCCATCACTAATATGGTCAATCTAACTCTGCAGCTTATTTTAAATATGCATTGAAGGAAACGTACATAGATTCCTATAATTGCAGTTATTCAAAGGAACAATGCATCAATTCAACACAGCAACATGTTCATCACATTCCATCAAGCAATTACAATACAAGAAATACAATTGCAGAGGTTAACATAGACAAGGACACTTATCTTGAGAAGAACATGTCTCACAACCAGCTATGTCATTGTAACGTTCCACCCAACCATAGGCCAGTGCGCTCATCAATATCTCAGCAACACTGCCACCCCCGAGCTGGGCATGATTGTCACATGCCCCAATTTTGTAAAATAATGTTATCTTATTTTGATATTATTCCCAAACATTATGTTAAATTTAATGCTAAGTGGAAATTGATGACTCAGCAGAGTCAAGGATGTGGAATGTAATTCTGAATATTTAATTTTTAAATAAATCAAGGTGGAGACAACAGCCTGGGAGAGCTCTTAAAAAGAGTGTTACTGGTCAAGTGGTGGAAGGAACTAGGTGGAGAGCAAAAATACAAGTGGCAGCATCCTCAAACACTTCCTATGTTTCAGGTGGCAACTTCCCTACAGTTGGGGTCATGATCCCCCAAGAAAGTGGGATCAGAGCAGGTGGCTCAATTAATGACAACTAACCCAAAAAGACCTAGGCAATCTTATTAAAAGTGCCCAATGTAGAGAGCTAAGGCTGCTCATTCCAGGAGAAGAATCATTCAGGTGAATGCACTTCAAGGAATTTATTGGGAAAGGGAAATTGAAGGAAGGTGTTTGAGGGGTAAACTACAGGAAGTTGATCTAGTACAGCTTTGTAGCTGAAAGATCTTACTGCAGTATGCAGAGTTGGTATTGAGTCTCAGGACTGGTACTTTGTTGATTGCTCCACCTAGTTCCATCCAAGCAGACCAGAACAGGCTCGGGGGTCCTAAGAAGTCATTGTTTGAGCGCTCTCCAGGAGTTGGTAGGGAGGAATAGCCTCCCATTGCTGTTGTCATCCAGCTTTAAAGAGAGGTTTCATTATCTTTTAATTCCTGTGTTATAGTTTATCTCTATGTATGATCAGTAAATTAATGATGTTATGATATGTTGTGTTAAAACCTCTTAGTTATTCTAGATTAAATATGTACTGTAATGAAATATAAATCCTACCTGTGTTTTTCCCCATCTGGAGTAATCCGGATCGTACTCTAGCACAGGTAGTTTGTTTAAGTAAATGAAGTATGATAGAATTATAAATGAATTGGATATTTATATTTTCAGAGTAGTGAAATGTTACTTTTTCAGTAGATAGATGATTTCTAGAAAGATTATTAAATTGTTTGCAGACATGTTATCATAAATAGACTATGCAAATAGCATGTTAATACAAAATATTGCTCATAGTACTGATTGACATTAGTAGGTAAACTTTATCAATTATTTTCTACACAGTCTTTATTTACATAAACTGTACTTTTACTTGGAAATAGAAGAATTAGTCTTATCAACTAGAAGTTAATAGTTTATGATAAGAATAGATATCAATATATTACTGATAGCTTTTCCCTTTAGTAACAATTAATCTTCCTGTATCTATTTGAACTATTAAATTAAATAATATGATAAAGGTTACAGTAGTCCTTACTAAGCTCTAATAGCTAAAGGACAGAAGTAACTTAGGGTTTTAAGTAAATACTGTAAACTGTATTATACTTATTTAGAATTGTGTAAATATAAGAATACTTAGAAGTATGGAGGTTCTTTAACTTTGTATTCTAAGTAATCCACATATACAAATTAAATTAAACTAACACAATTATTACAGATTGTTTTCAGTCATAACCACTATATAAGCAAGATTTAACATAAACTTAAGAATGTATGTTCTACTTAAATAATAGTACTATAAATGTAAATAATATTATTATTATTCTTAAACAGAGACAACTATAGGTTAATAATTTATAAATACAAATTAAAGAAAAATTGTATACAGTAATAAAAATTACAAGGTAATAACATAGGAAACATTATCCTATTTAAAATAAAAGGGAGTAAAACCCTAGCTCATGAATTGAGCATAAATGATAAATATTGAAATATAAATTATAAATAATTCTAAGTACTGTAGTAATTTAGGTTATACTTAGGTTAATTTCTTTTCAAATTATTGTTTAACAGGTGCAATTGCCTTTATAAAAGAAACAGAGTCTATTAATAACAGTATATATCTAAATATTGGGATTCAAACCCTTAAAACTAATACATTACCATTATCGACATAATAATCATTTCTCGTGTAAACTTTGCAATCTTCGTAGATAACTAAATAATCCATTCTCAGTCCTATAAGGACAAATAGACTAAAATAGAGAAACAACATAATTATTAACTTAAGAGTAAAATAAACCAAACAAGGGTTTTACAGGTTAAACCCTAACCTGCGAATTTTGTCAAATACTCAAGATTTACATCATAGCTATGAGTACAGCTTTCAAAATTTAACATATAAAAACCTGATAAATACTCAAATAGAGATTAACTTCATTAATTTTCAAAAAGGGTATAAACCCTAAATTTTACAAAGTACAACTCAACGGCTAGCAATCAAAAACAAGTTGCAACGAAGCTATCTTCGCAAGTACACTTTCAAAACTGACTATGAATCCAAGCTTCAACCAAAAACACTACACTCACAAAGCGCATCCACCCTATCAAGGGTTTGATTTTAAAACATGTTTATAATAACCTGTAACAGTATAAAAAAAACACAATATAACTCATGGCAAGACAAGAAAGGGTATTCAAACCCTCGGTGAGTCCAATGACCACCCCAACTACATTTAAGGAGAGAACCCATCCTTCAAACCATGGGGCTTACCTGAAATGGAGCCATGAGCCACGGCTATTGCAAGGGTATTCTTCTTATCCCTATACGTGCTGCACTTCAACGAGCACCTGTAGCAAGTGTAAACCCTTGTCAACAAATCAATTTACATGTAAAAAGCTTGAAAGTATTTTTCTTTATCGAAACTTGTTGTGTACAAAAGAAAGGTTGTATAATATTTACCTATCACTGGGATTCGGTGAATCGTTTTGCGAGCACTGTCACCTATAAATGGTATAGTGGGAAACTTATCAACTCTTAAAAACCTCACACAGTAGCAAGCTACGAAGAGCCGAGAAGGAAACTGAAGATTCACCAAACTACACAGACCTTGGGGAGAAGGTTTCATAGGCAGCGAAACACAAACAGCAAGAAGAAGAACTCCACGATTGACAAAGAAATAACTAGCAATCAAAACCACTCAATGGAGGACGGAGGTAGCACAAAGTCAACGTATAATGCGATGGTAACTAGGAGAACGACAGCGGCCATGGAAGACGAGCCCAAGCAACCCTGGAGCAGCGTAAACTGTGGGACAATAATGCTTTAGGTTAGGTTTTCAGACTAATTTATACTCTCTACACATGGACAGGATTCCTCCATGTAGCCTTAAATTTATTCAACAACGAGGGTCGTGATCCATAGTTCCTGCATGGAGAAATATATTATTTGTTTGATTTTGCAGCGCGGGGTAAAACTATAACAACAGCCTAATAATTTGGAGCCAAACCTCTAATCATTTGCATTATGTATTGCATGAACCCAGTCACCAAATTATTATCATGGAAGAGTTTACGTTGACCAAGCATGGTGTCACGTATAACCATAAACATAAACCCAATGTGGAATAAGCCAAAACCCTTGCTACAACAATATATATTTTTTTATATTAAACATTACCATAACGAGTTAAGCGATGGCATAACTATTTTCTAATTTGGTTTTAATAAGTTAGATAGCATATGTTATATGTTATGTTTTTAGATTAGGACTTAGTTAAATCTTTAATATAGTTTTACTAGAGTGCATGATAACTATCACAAGACAGTGACGACTCTAGTAGCAAAGCATTAAGACCCTTGAGTTGTTTCTTGCAAACTTGAACACGATGAAGGTTGGGATTTGAGTGCTTGGTAAGTTAACCATTGATATACCACTCATTTTATAGCTTGGGCATAGTAAACCCTTTTTACTTAGGAAATTTCTAAGTCTAACATTTATAGTTAGTATCTTATAATAATGCCAAGAAGTTAAGGCTAGAATTGAATACGTGACAATAACAAACTTTTGTAGATTGATGGCTCATCAAACAAGTCATTTATGCATAACTAAGAATTATAAATGAACTGACAACTCCCATAGCATCGAAACTATGAAGTAGTACAAATTTAAAAATAAAAATATTATCACAAAATTATGTCATATAGTTTATGCGACATTACTTTGTTAATACTTGGGAGCATTTCCAACTTGGCTTTATGTTCATACAAAGTGTCTAGTGGACAGTAAGATAATTATAGAGATAAAACTGATGATAGGAATAAGGATGATCCTATTACATTTTCAAAAGTAAGTAGAACTCAGAGTTATACTTGGGAACAAAGTATGGGTAGCCTTAAGCTCTTGTAGAAGAGTATAATGGTCATAGTTTCTACATTCACAAGTTCTTACTGTTTATAAAATAATAGGTTATGAGTACCTATAGAAATAAGTTAAGGGCCAATGATTATACAAGCAAGAGAAGATAATATTGCAAAATATTGTCAAGTAAAACAATGTTTATGAGTATTACTAACCACTTAGACTAAAGAAGAAATACACATATTTGAGAGTCTAGTGATAAAGTCGCAATTATGCTATACTGTCATTCTCTCCATTCGGGGGGGGGGGGGGGGGGTATTTTTTTTTTTTTTTTTTTTTGTTGGGGGGGGGGGGGGGGGGAGCTTCTTGTTATTTTTTGTTTTGTAGGTTGTTTTTACATGCATATAGTTTATTTCTAATAATGTGTTGCAGGTTCTCCATTGATAACTAGTTGCAGGTTTGTTTCTCTAACATTTTATTGTAGGGTTTCCATGGCTCAAAGCTAACTCTTCCTTGCAGGTTTTTCTTTCACCATTAGAAACTCTATCCTTCCATCCTATATATGGAAGGTAGGTGTTTCAGCATGTGTCTAGGGTCTTTTCCTAGCTACAATGGGTTCGTCAGGCTAACTAGACAAGCTAGCATTCACAGTTGGGTTTATCAAACTGTCCAGCCAAAGGTTACTCACAAGGCCAAACACAACAAGACAGAGCCAAGCCAATAGATGGGTTTATCAGGATTCTAAGGAATTGGGCAGGAAGAACTACTAAGCTAGTGAGCTCATCTATAGAGTTAAGAACACCTTCATAAGACCTATCTGGCCTGGTTTCCCCACTGCCTACACACCCAACACAAGGAATTGTTCCCTTCTCTGCTCCACAATCCCTCATGCTACACCTTCCCTTCCAATGCTCTTCAGGATGTGCATAGCAGGTTCACATGCCACTCTTATCTTATTGTGAGGTTCCACACTAGGTTTATCAAGCACATTCTACATCTCTCCCATTCCTAAGTCTTGTACATAGTTCAGACCCGAACCAGGGTACACACCACAACAACCACAGGGAGACTCAACAACATCGGCTTTTCTTTGGAACAAGAGTAACAGGGTCTCATAAACTTTGTAGTTCAAGATAACGCTGCAACACAGTAATCATAGTCTCTCCAAGGGAAAACACTTGCAAAACGAGAAGGATACACCCAGGAAGAACTTTGATTCCAAAGAGCTCCCCCCCCCCCCGAATGGAGAGAATGAATGATGATGAGCAAGACGTCCCACAACTCCCCAAAATGTGAATCCCAAACCTGAAGACGTAATGCATGAGTGAAACTGGCATACGGTATGGGGTGTTTTCTAGTCCATGCCAACAAAATAAGACATTCTAAACTGGGTGCTCTTCCCAAATCAAATTTTCCCATACTCTTCCCCTTCCATGCAACAACTACCTCAACCACATTCTGGCAGAAATAAATGGTTGGGAGGAAAAGACAAGAAAAAGGGTACTTGACAGTTTTTAATGGGATTTCCCCATGACACATGGATTTTCCCAAACTAGTTCAAGGTTAACATCCCCTCCCCCTTATCCTTAGGAAAATCATGCCCCCGTCTCATTTTTCGTTGCATTGACATAGTTGGTTGTGGGTTTTTTCATTAATTTGCATATTTACATGATGTTTACAAAAGTGTTTGCCTTAGCACATAAACCATAGGCATCAACCATGATCTCCTATATTCCAAACATTAATCAATGACGGGGCCTTGGCCTTGAACTCCTTGTCATGATTCCATTTAATATTTACATCATATACATTAATGCAACGGGGTCAAAACCAGGGTGTTACATTCCCCTCCTTCAATAGCACTATCCTAAGTGCTTTACAAAATTGAACAAAAATGCTACACCGGTACTGCCCTCAATGCTCCGTACATTTGAACAAAAATGGATGTGCCAATCACATGGCATCCTCTAGCTCCCATGTAGCCTCTTCAGGATCATAGTGCTCCCACTGCACCTTTACCTGTCCTATGGCTCGATTCCAGAGCACGGTGACCTTCCTTTTGAGGATGTGCATTGGCTCGATTCGGAACCCTCCCTCAGGTTCCATCTAAATCACATCCCAATTTATCACATGGTTAGGTTCATGTATATATTTCTTAAGAAAATAAACATGAAAAACATTATGAGCCCTAGTGCTAGCTGGAAATGCAAGTCTATATGAAACTGGCCCTATTCTTTCAAGCACTTCAAATGGCCCACAATATCTGGGTGACAACTTGGCACAACTTCCAACTTTCAAGGAACTTTTATTTTCCCTCACTTTGAGGTAAACATGATCCCCAACACTGAACTCTATGTTCACCCTATGCTTATTAGCATAGATTTTCTGTCTATCTTGGTTTGCTTTCAGATTCTGCCTGATCTTTACAACCTCATGCTCCATCTCCTTGAGCAACTCTGGACCAATCACAACTATGTTCACTGGATTATCCCAAGCCACAGGTGTCCTACACCTCCTGCCATACAAAGCTTCATATGGACTCATCCCCAAGGATGCTTATTTTCCATTGTTATAAGCAAACTCTACCAAGTGTAAATAGTCTTCCCACTTTGTTGGTTTTTCCCTCACATACATGCAAAGCATGTCTTCAAGCACTTGGTTAACTCTCTATGTCTTCCCATCAGTCTGAGGATGATAAGCGGTGCTGAGTTTTAGCTTTGTACCCAGATCTACAAACAATCCCTTCCAAAATTTGGAATTAAACTTGACATCTCTGTCAGAGACTATTGCCTTTGGAAATCCATGCAATTTGAAAATATCCTTCATGAATATCTTTGCAATGTCATCAGTCTTATGCATAGACTTAACCAGAATAAAATGCGCTACCTTTTTCAACTTGTCCACTGCAACCATGATGGAATCATCTTGTCTCCAAGTCATGGGAAATCCTGTAATGAAATCCATGGAAATAACTTCCCATTTCCATTACAGAACTGGCAAAGGCTGCAACAAACCTGTTGGGTGTTGATGCTCAACCTTCACCTGCTAAAATTTCATGAACCTGGAAATGTATTCAGCCATGTCCTTTTTCATTCCTGGCCAAAAGTACTGCTTTATGGCTGTAGCAATTGTCTTCTAATATATTGGGTGATGAGAATATGGAGCTTGATGGATCTCGTCCATAAAAACTCTCCTCAAATCTACTACATTTGGAATGTAAATCTTGTTCTTATAAGTAAGAATTCCATATTGTTCCCATTTATATACCTCATAATTCTTTTCAAGGCTTTGGTGCTGCAATTTTTCCTTGAACTGCACATACAATTCATCTTCAGCAACATGATTAACAATCTGCTTCCTCAACTCCAATTGGAAAACACTAATAGATGCCACATGCATTTCCTGCACCTTCCTGTTGAGCGCATTAGCCACCTTATTCTCCTTCCCCTTTATGTGCTTGATCTCAAAATAAAACTCACATAAAAAATCCATCCATATAGCTTTCCTAGCATTCAGAGTAGGCTGATCAAACCAATACTTCAGACCACAATGTTCTATCCTTAGCTCAAGTATTTCTCCCATCAAGTAATGCCTCCAAATCTTGAGAGCATGTACTATGGCTGCAAGTTCCAAATCATGGGTAGCATAGTTCTTCTCATGTTCCTTCAACTTTCTGGACTCATAACATTTCATGTGGTTGTCTTGCACAAGGACTCCTCCAAGCCCTTGGCCGCATGCATCAGTACACACTGACAAAATATTTCTATGGGTCTACAACTTTCAATACTGGCGCCCGAATGAGAAGATTCTTCAACTATTGAAAGATTTCTTCACACCTCACTGTCCATTCAAACTTTATTCCCTTATTTTGCAAATAATTAATGGCATGTGCAACCTTGTATAATCCTTCAATGAATCTATTGTAGTATCTTGCAAGCCCCATAAAATATCTTACATCTATCACATTTCTCGGGGTAGGACAATTCATAATGGCCTCAATATTATATGGGTCTACAGATATGCCATCATCTGAGATAATGTGCCCCAAATAATGAATCCTATCTCTGTAAAAGTCACACTTGCTTAACTTTGCATACAACTGATGCTCCCTGAGAAATTGTATGGTCAACCTCGGATGCTCTTCATGCTCTTCCTCATTCTTAGAATAAATAAGAATGTCATCAAGGAAAAAAAGAACAAAATTGTCCAAATACCTACTAAAGACATTATTCATGAGGCATATAAATGTAGATGGCACGTTTGTGAGACCAAATGGTACCACTACAAAATCATAACGTCCATACCTTGTCCTTAATGTTGTCTTATGAATGTCTTCATCCTTGATTCTTACCTGATGGTAACCAAACCTCAAGTCAATCTTGGAAAATACCTTTTCTCCTCTCATTTAATTAAAGAGTTCATCGATCCTAAGCAAAGGATATGTGTTCTTCATAGTGACTTTGTTTAGATGTATGTAATCGATACACAACCTGAGTGTACCATCTTTATTCTTTACAAATAGAATGGGTGCTCCCTAAGGAGACACACTTCTCCTTATATACTTTTTCTCCAACAAATCTTGCAGTTGTATCTTCTACTCTAAGATTTTCGGCGTACTCATTCTACAGGGTGTCTTGGACAGTGTTGTTTCTCATGGCACAAGTTCAATCATGAAATCAATGTCCCTCTTTGGATGAATCCCTGGAATCTCATCTAGAAAAACATCCCTGAATTCCTGTAATACCTGAAAGTCCTCCAACCTAAGAGTTTCATTCTCCATTGCCTCCACAATATGAGCTGCATAAAACTAGCAACCCTTCCTACAAAATTTCTTCGACTACATTGTTGAAATATTCCTTACTGAAATTACCTTTGGAATGCCTCTTACAACTCTTGGGTTCCCTTCTTCATCCATGCATTCAAAAGTCTTATGGTAAGAGTCAATCTTTACCCTGTGAGCTTCTAACCAATCCATTCCAATGAGAACATCATAGGAACCAAGGGGTAGAACATTCATATCTACACAGGTAACCCATCCATTCATTACCAATGGAAATTTCTCTACCACTTCACTAACATTTCTCATAGTTCTAGTGGATAGTTGAACTAACCATGATTTTCTATGCCTTACTTTCTTGAAAGCACAAATATCCACTATTCCAGGAGCAACGTAATTGTGGGTAGACCCAGGTTCAATCAAAATAGAAACAGATTGCTCAGCAATCTTACATGCAACTTCAACCACAGTCGACTAGTGGTCTTCCTGGCGGTCCTCCAATGCTGCGTATACCCTAGGGACAACCCTCGCTACTTGACCCGCTATTTCTACCTCTTGAAGGTTGTAATCTGGCCTTGCACTCTCATTCTCGAGTGGACAACTCATGCGCATGTGGGGTCCTCCACATCTCCAACATTGGAGTGTTTCTCTGATCAGTTGTGGATCTCTTGTATTTTCTCCCACCACTCTGGCTAGCTGTTTCTCATCTTGGGATGGTTGCCTCTGCTGATTCCTGAAGTTAGAAGGTTTGAAACCTTTCTTCCTTTGGTCAGACTTCTCATTATTTCTGTCCTTCCATGTCTTATGGTAGTTAGGTTTACCTCTATTTTGCTCATACAAATACTTAGATTTCCTTATTGCTTCTTTGAGAGTTCTAGGCTCATAAAACTCAATTCTGTCTTTGTAAGATTGAGGCAATCCATTCATGAAATGCTGAATTTTCACCTTCTCATCCTTGATATACCTGACATGTCTCAACATCTCCAAGAACTTGTTTGCATAATACTCCATGGTCTATTGTCCCAATCTCAACTCATGAAATTATTTGATCTTGTCATCATAGTACCTGTCAGAGAGGTATTTCTGCTCTAAATACTTCTGGAACTATTTCCACACAACTTCCCTTTCATTAATCTTCTTCACTTTCCTGAAGTGCTCCCACCATATGGATGCTCTTCCAGACAAATTTAATATGGCTACTCTAGCCTTCATATTTCCTGAATAATCCTAAACTTGTAAATACTTCCTCATCCCAAGAATCCAAGATTCAGATTCTTGACCATTCTTTATCTCTCCATTGAATATAGGCAGCCTCACCTTCTTAAACTCATCATGTGAATGGTTCCGATAACACCTCTTCCTCTCATTCCTGTGATAAGAGGAAATTGAAGCAATAGTGGATCCTTTAGAGTTATATGACTCACTAGGAGATCTATTTCTCCTTCTAGCAGTGCTCTTACTACCTTCTGGCCTTAATGTCTGGTCCCCAGAGTTTATCCACCTCTAAATATCTATCAGACTTTGCAGCATGGCTGCATTCAAGTGATTCTGCTCATCCTAAGACTTGACCAACCTTTCATTATCTTCCTTGTAGCTCTGCATCTCCACCCTGAGGCTTCTCATGGTGGCTACAAAATCTAGGGGAGTATCTTGAAACCTCCTCCCATTTGACTCTGTCTCAGCATTTCCAAATTGGACATTTTCCCCCATAGCATCCTCCTCGTGCTCATAGGTATCATGTGCATCATTCATGCCATAGGTTCTCATGGCTGAGCCAACAACCCACTTTTCCAATATGCACTATGACTTTGCAAAATGTGTTGTCAAACACCATTTGTTAGATACACAGTAATTCAAAATTAAAACCATTTACTTACTGTCACCTAGCCTATCTAGACCCAATGTTGTAATACAACAGCTCTGTTAACTATTCAACCTGGTCCTTTTAGGATCGACGCTACAACCTGCAACGCTGATACCACATTGTACTGCTGGCACCATTCTGTAGCGTAATACACTACTGGTATCCAAGGATATTCTTATCCCTTGCACTATCCATACTAGTCCAACCAGGCCCAATGGTGCAACCAACAACTCTGATACCACAATGTCACGTACTCATCCCCCATTTACCTGCAGAATTAAAAATATTTCATCAATAACCTTTACTGTTTGTTGAAACACAGGGCATGGTTGTGAGATAATTCTCAACATTTCCAACACTGTCATGCTCCCTCCCATCTTCCATTTATGAGTTCGACGATCTGTAAGGAAATATCTCAGAGGAGATTAGACGACGGAGAGAAAACGCGACGGAAAATAACGATCAAAAATTGTTCTGCATCCAGAATCAAATCGACGGCTAGGATTCACCCCGCAAAAATCAATGGTGTAGAAAACTTGAATTGCGGGATCAAAAAGTTACAAAAATTGCAATCTCACATCTCACGTTCTGCATCGAAAACGGATCAACAGTGGAGAATAATCCCGCAAGAATCGATGATGCGGAAAACTTGAGTTGCAGGATTAGGAATCATGATATCACAATCCCGCATCCCTCATGCTGAAAGGTTCGTTGCAGAATGAAAATTGTGGAAAACCATAATTCACAAAAATACATCTCCACATCCCGCATCCCGCAAGTTACAGAAAGGAAGTTTCGGAGGGAAAAATTGCAGAAACCAAGATCTGCGAGACCGGCATCTCGTATCCCGCAATCCTGTGTCCTGCAAATTGCAGAAAGGGATATTTCTAGAAGAAAAATCAACTTTCTAACTGAAATCTTGGATCGATTTGATCATTCAGGCCATCACCAATCTAGCCAATCTAACCCTACAAATTAGTTTAAACATGCATTGAAGGAAACATACATAGATGCCTATAATTGCAGTTATTCAAAGGAATAATGGATCAATTCAACACAACAACATGTTCATCACATTCCATCAAGCAATTACAATACAATAAATACAATTGTAGAGGTTAACATATACAAGGACACTTATCTTGAGAATAATGTGTCCCACAACCAGCTATGTCGTTGCAATGTTCCACCCAACCATAGGCCGGTGTGCTCATCAATCTCTCAGCAACACTGCCACCCCCGAGTTGGGCATGATTTCCTCCAGGAATAAGGGAACACTAGCAGACTCATACATATTCAAGGGTGCAACAAAACTCAGCCAAGCCAACACATTTGGGTTTATCAGGTTGCAAGGGAAAACAACCCAATAGATGGGTTTCACAGGCTACTCATCAAATCCATCTCATAGTTGGGTTTCACAGACCGTTCACAGTCAATCCAACCTTCACCTTAAGGAACATTCAAGCCAACATATGGGTTTATCATACTGTACACAATCAATCCATCTTACTGTTGGGTTCATCAAGCTAACTATCCAAGCCATCATTCATAGTTCGGTTTATCAGACTGTCTAGCCAAAGGTTACTCACAAGGTTAAACACAACAAGACACATCCAAGCCAACAGATGGGTTTATCAGGATTCTAAATAAATGGGAAGGAAGAAATGCTAATCTAGTGAGCTCATCTACAGAGCTAAGAACACCTTCACAAGACCTATATTACCTGGCTTCCCCGCTACATTACACACCCAATACAAGGAAGTGTCCCCTTCTCTGCTCCATAGTCCCTCAGGCTACACCTTCCCTTCCAATGCTCTTCAGGATGTGCATAGCAGGATCACCCAAAACTCTTATCTTATTGTGAGGTTCCACACTAGGTTTATCAAGCGCATTCTACGTCTCTCCCATTCCTAAGTCTTGTACATAGTTCAAACCCGAACCAAGGTACACACCACAACAACCACAAGAAGACTCAGCAACATCGGCTTGTCTCTAGAATAAGAGTAATAGGGTCTCATACACTCTGTAGTTCAAGCTAATGTTGTAACACAACAATCACAGTATCGCCAAGGGAAAACACTTGCAGAACCCGAAGGATACACCCAAGAAGAACTCCGCTGCCAAATAGCTTCGCCCCCGAATCGAGAGAATGAATGATGATGAGCAAGATGTCTTGCAACTCCCCAAAACATGAATCCCAAAACCAAAGACGTAATGCATGAGTGAAACTGGCATACGGTTCAAGGTGTTTTCTTGTCCATGCAAGCAAAACAAGACATTCGAAACTGGATGCTCTGCCCAATTTGAATTTTCCCATACTCTTCCCCTTCCATGCAATAACTACCTCAACCACATTCTGGCAGAAATAAATGGTTGGGAGGAAAAGACAAGAAAACGGGTAGTTTACAGTTTTTAATGGGATTTCCCCATGACACATGGCTTTCCCCAAACTGGTTCAAGGTTAACATCCCCTCCCCCTTATCCTTAGGAAAATCATGCCCCATCTCATTTTTCATTGCATTGACGTAGCTGGTTGTGGTTTTTTTCATTAATTTTCATATTTACATGATGTTTACAAACGTGCTTGCCTTAGCACATAAACCATAGGCGTCAACCATGATAGCTTATATGCCAAACATTAATCAATGGCAGGGCCTTGGCCTTGAGATCATTTTCATGGTTCCATATAATATTTACATCATATACATTAATGCAACAGGGTCAAAACCAGGGTGTTACACCTTTATTCTTTGGAGCTCTCCAGTATTTCTTCAAATGCCCTCTCTTACTATAGTTCCAGCACTCTATCTTTCCAAACCTAGACTTGGATCTTCCCTTTCTAGACTTTTTGTGATTACTCAGGTTCCTTCCTCTCTCCCTTTGTCTTCATCTGCTCTCCATGGTCAATGCATTACCTGATGTCTCACCTATCCTTTTTCTTCGCATTTCCTCACTAAGAATAACACCTACAACATCATTAAATTTCAAAGTGCCTGAACTAGGGACAGAGTTACTTACAATCATGACCAAGCTATTCCATCTTTTTGGAAATGAGCACAAGATTAGAATAACCCTAACCTCATCTTCAAATTTCACTTTTACAGAACTTAGCTGACTAGTAAGCGCATTAAATTCATTTAAATGGTCAACAACGTATCCACCTTCTGACATCTTCATATTAAATAAACGCTTCATTAAAAATACCATGTTGGAATCCGAGGGTTTTTCATAGATCTTGGTCAATGCACTCATCACACCCTCTATTGTATTATCTTTTTAGATATCGAAATCCACCAACGAAGTCAGGCATAGTCGTATTGTTCCTAGTTCCTTTCTTTAAATAACTTCCCATTCTTTATCCTTCATATTCATCGATTGTTTTGTTTTTCTTCCCAAAGGTAGGTATAGATCCTTTTTGGTATAGATATTCCTCCAATTGCATCTTCTATAACTGGTAGTTTTATCCATTAAATTTATCGACCCTAAAATTTCCTTCTTCTTCCATTGCTCCTACTTGAACCAAGAACCCTTCTTTATTGTGAGTTTACCATCTAAATAGACCTTTTGGCTCTTATTTCAATTGTTATAAAAACAGGATCGTAGAGAAATAATAATAAACAATAAACAAGATGCAAACATTAAAATACATTATAAGAGAGACACGGATATGACATGGTTCACCCAAGATAGGCTACGTCCACACAGAAATTGCCAGTCCTTTATTATTATACCATCCAACAAAATGAAGGGATACAACTTGCAACAACCCCGCTGCACTTCCTCTTCACTCTCCCACAATCTCTCTCACACAATCACATAAAAAAATTTGCAATGCTACAATACAATACACAACCGTATTACAATTCTTTCCTTTTATAGGAGAATTACCATCATAAAATACCATGGGTCCGTAAAATGTTATCCAACAAACATCCCAAAATTTTCTTTCGGAGGTCTGTTGGCCCCCGGACACCCATGGGGGGACGATGTCCCCGTGCACACCCGTAGTGGGACAAGTGTACATTAAAACTAGGGTACAAACATGACTGAACAATAACATCTATGAATATAGAATATCAAGCTCCAGAAATAACATACTTATGTTTTATTGTTTCTTGGGTGGGATCCCACTTCCTCCTTATGGAAATCATAAGATTCCACTGATTTTCATCTTCCAGCAGGGAATCCGTCGCCTCCTGGATCTTTATATCATCACCTCAACATGAGGAGTACTAAAAGAGGAAATACTTTAAACAAATTTCTGAATTTTTTTCAGGATCATCATTTCTTGACCTCTTATGTGGGGTGGCTTCATCTACATCGGCAGTTAAGCCTTCATGCTTCCTTTAATCTGGATCATGACATTGACTGGCAGAGTGTCCATATTTATGGCATCTGTAGCACCGAGTCTGTGAAAGTTTCTTCTTTTTCTTTTTTCCTAGGATAGGAATTGAACCTCCACTTTTGTTTTTCCTATCATGAAACTTTCTTCCCTCCCCATGAGTTGCAAGGGATTGACTTTCTTCATGTTGAGCTTATTCATCAACATTAACAGTTGAGGTTGGGTGTCCTCTCTTCTTTAAATTATGAGATTGTTTAGCATAGTGAATGAACTTATGACATCTAAATTACTGGACATGAGAGAGATCCTCCTTCTTCATTTGTTCTGGAATCTCCTCATCAACAATCTTAATGGAAATCTTAATTGGGAATCCCATCAAGTCTATGTTCAACCTTCATAATGATATTCTTGACTGTACCTAAAAATGTTTCAAAAACCCTATCAGGAGATAGGTCAAATTTGAAGTGTGGATACTTGCAAAAATGATTCGACAGGGGAGATTTTCCATATCAAGGTGAGTTATATACAACTTATTTTCACCCATATCTATGGACAGAACAGCTAAAAAATGGGAACCCTGCTATCTTGATTCCGGTAGAGAATATACCAAAAATGAAAATTTATGGATCTGAAGTTTGTTTCCACATATAGTTGTTCCCTACCAAGGTGAGTTGTATAAAGGTAAGGGTGATCCAATTATGTGGACTAAAGGGTTAGATCCAAGGAGCCCTAGGTCTTGACCACGACAGTATTAGGTCAAAAATTAAATTCCACCAAATTGAATTTGGCCTCCACATAAAGATGTACCCTATGAAGGTGAGTTTCTCTATGTTCCTTTTTAGTCGATTCGAGGTTGAAATCGCCCCAAACTATATATCCCTAGTTTTCGACAATGGATTCTTTTAGCACTGCAATGATACCATGGTAATATCTTGATAGCAGTATAACCATGATCACTAAAATAATCACAAAGTACAGAAAACAAAGTGTGGATCTCGGTTAACCACGATGATAGGAAATCATATCCCACCATAGACAAATATATTGTCTCGCCTGAGCTCTCACCTTCCAACAAAGATAAATCATTCATTATAAAGTACATCCATATAGTTGTAGCACAAACCCCAAGACAGATAAGAAGAAACCTCTCCAAAGTGAACTTCCTTAGCTAGAGTGAACTTTCTTGTTGCATTGTGTTCAAATAAGGGGAGGCGCAATTCTATTTATACACTATATCACTGGAAAATTACAATTCTCAATTGGGGTCAACTTAACTGCTTGATTTGGGTTGGCTTGTCATTGTGCAATATTAAAATGTAAATTAATTATTTATTTACTAGGCCAAATTGTTGAAATATTGTAACTTCGAATAATATTATATATGTACTTTTTGTGGTCCCCGATGGTCCTACCGGGAGAACCACTTGTATTACTTTGTACCCCGATGCTTCTAATCAGAAGAACTAATAAGAGTCATGAGGTAGTCCCCTCAAATTGTAAAGGTGGGTCATTAGCACCCCAGTTGTGGTTACTTGAGCCTACATGTCAAAATTAATTATTAAAGTGAACGGATGAATATAAATAGAGGTGTGGCGCTCCTCATTTGGAACACACGCACTCACTTGTGTAGCGCATTAGTGAAGGAGAGAGAAGTAGCAGGAGAAGGAGGAGGATCAGTCTTTTGGGTTTTACCTTTTATCTTTTTGGGGCATCTATATTGAGGAAGCTTTTGCTGGGTTTTTCCATTTATGGTTTTCCCAAGATAAATCTTGTGTTCTTTTTGTATGGTTGTGCTTGTCTATCTTTCAGTGATCTTTTGGCTTATGGTTATGCTGTTATGATGCTAAATGTTTTAAGATCTAATATAACCATTAAAAATTCAACATGGTATCAGAGCCACCCTGAAAGAAGACATTGTGCAGCTACAGAAGTTAGGGATTCTAATTTTTGGGACTCTCTCCACAATCGATCAGCAAAATAAGGCTAGGCTCACTCTCCATTGAAGGGCGCATATTTCTGTCGAAGCGGAATTCGATTCCGAGCATTTTTAGTTTTTGGTGCAGGAAATTAGGGCTTTCTACAAAAAAGGAATTTTTGAGTGATCCCAGCATAGGATTTATCTCCTCATCAAAATCTAAGTTTAGATACCTGGATCAATATTTTTGGTTAGGTGAAACTCCGAGAAAGTCAAACCCTAGTTTGACCCAGAGCTGGAAAAACCCTAAATACTAAAACTGATAAGTTTTGGTAAATTATCTATATCTCGGGATTGGAAAATGATAAGGAGCTGAAAATTGCAAAGGTTGAATATGAAATCCTTATTTACACTATGTCCAAAATTCAGCCTCATATTCTCTATATTATGGGAGATATGATCCCTCCAAGTTAGGTTTCTATCCTCTTCCAGGATTCATCCCTAAATAGGACACTTGGGGAGAATTGCTATATCTTGGGCTAAAAAGGTCCAAATTAAATTTTGGAAGATGTTCCAAAAAGGGAACATACTGTAAATTCTGTGGTCCAAGTTTCAGACTCATAAGATGAAACAGTGATACATAGAAGTCCATACAACTTTGTTGTTCTGAACAGTCCTGTAACAAGTCACCTTGGGAAAATGATCATAAGTCCCAATTGGTTAAACCAATTCTAATGAAACCTATGATGTTGTAACAGGAACATGTGAGGCTACCTCAGTGCGATGTTTCAAACACATAGGAATAGTAATTTTGGAGATAGCGCAGAAACAGTATTAGGCATTTCTGCTGAAGAAATTGGAAAACTAGGGCTTCCTATTCCAAGAGCTTCCCTCCACTATTTTCAAAAAAGGAGTACATTGTACAGATCAAATTGAAGAGATATATCTTTCTATCCAATCAGATCTGAAAGATTCCAAGTTTTGAAAATTAGGGTTTCTCTGACAAACCCTAGATCAGCCAGCTCCGGAACCAGGACGGACACCTCAAATCGGTAAGATCTAATCTTTTGTTATTTCCATTTGAGGTTCTCATCAGCTTGATGATAAGCTTGGTGAAGTTGAAAACTTCCAAGCATGGAATTATTTTATCTCTCTGAATAAAATGAATTGGACACCTACATGAGTAGAGAGGTTCCAGTTCCAGAGGGAGATGAGGCTCAAAGCCTTACACCAGAAGAACTTGGTCAAGGCCAAGAAGATCATTGTTGATTCAGTCACGGATCAACTTGTACCACAAGTGTCTTACCTAAAGACACCGAAAGAGATGTTTGATTCCTTGACCAAGATATTTGAAGGAAAGAAAATACATCAGAAGATGACCTTAAGAAACAAATTGAAGAGGTAAAGGAAGAAGTGTAGAATGCAGAAGTGGTGATAGCCACCTTGAATGGCCTCCCAGGATAATAGGATTCATTCATGCGAGGAATGTGTGCCAGAAGGAAGTGATTACTTTCAGCTAACTCTGGGAAGAAGAAGAAGCTCGACTCATAAGAAGAGAAGAAGAATATGGGAGCAATTGAAGATCAAGCTCTCACCATTCAAAGAATATCCCTCAAGCGATGAGGAATATGAAGAACTCAATTCTTGAAGAACCTCTTATCCATCTTATCATTTGGATAAGAAATGATGATTTCATAAATGAAGAAGATGATGAAGTAGAATGATCAAGAAGGAGTCTACCCACGAAACAAATAAAAGATAAGTATTCAACTGTCATTTCATGATATTGTTTTGTTATGCATTTGATTATATTCAGTTGATGTGTTATGCATGATAGGTTGTTTGCATTAATGATAGTATACTACTAAGATGCATGTGATGGGTAAGTAGCTCATGGTGCTATACAACTCTCCATTGCTACTTATCTAGAATGAAACCTCTTTGCTGACATATTGGATTAGTGCACAATCTCAATGATGTCATGGTAGAGATGGAAGGCATCTAGAAAGTTTCCGTGAGATATGGATGAATGTTGTATTGGCTAAACAATTGCATGATGCATAAGAATTTGTCGTTATGCATATGTTTTATGAAATAGTTCTAACCATTCAACTTGTGCATCTGAATTGTAGGAAAGGTCCTGTACAACCTCCTACAAGAAAAGAAGGATGAGACTTGTTCCGAAGAACATTTGATTACAATTGAAGATTCACTCCAATAAACATGAATCTGAAGCTCCCAGGGTCAGAGACACCATGATGGAAGAAAGAGCTTTAGAGAGCAGTAGATCTAGCTCGAAGGATGAATACCACCATGGGTATGAGATATAACTCAAGATGAATAAAAGAATGGCAAGACTTCCAAACCAAATTAAGAGACCTCAGACACACTCTAGTTGTGTAACATAGTTAGGTGACATCATTGATGCTAACCTTTCCAGCTATGAAAGAAGCTATGATCAAAGAGTAACGGTTGATCATGGGGAATGATGTATACGATATGGTTTCGGACATAAAGGGAAGCACGCAGTATCTTCCATATGGATCTACAAGAACAAGTGTACAAAGCAAGGTTCGTGATTTGCCTCAAAAAGAATAGACTATGACATGACATACTCTGTTGACCAGACCTACTAGAAGTATATATCAAGCATAGAACCACCTGTACAGAATGAAGAGGGAAGATGATACTCCACTTCAAGGGGAGTGACTACAGAAGATATTTGAGTTTGACACGGTACAACATGATGGACAACTTCCTGATGAATCGAGACTTTACCAAGAGTAAAGTGGGTTCCAACCTTCAAGGTTGAATACAAAAGACTAGGATATGTTGTTGACCTCACAAGACGAACTCATGGAAGATGTTATGATAAAAGAATACTATAATGATATGTGGGACATAGTTCCCAAACCAGAAGGAAAGAGTATAGTATCCTCCAAATGGATCTATAAAATAAAGCATGCAGCTGACAAAAGTATCAAGAAGTATAAAGCAAGATTTATGGCTAGAGGTTTCTATAAGAAAGAGGGAATTAATTCTGAAGAGACACTTACTCCAAGAAGCAAGGTACACTTTATTCAGAACTATCATGGTAGTTGCTTCCATGATGAAGTAAAGACAAGCCTTCCTTATTGGTATGGAAGGATAGATAGTTTCTTGACGAAAGTCAATCCTAACCTTTACTTCAAGGTTATAGAAGATGAATATGTCATACTATTACTATATGTGAATAATCTATTCCTGACAAGGAATGAGAAATAGATTGTAGAATGTAAGAAGAAGCTCGCTGAAGAGATGAAATACCTTGGGTTAATGCATTATTCCTAGGTATGGAAGTATGGAAAAGTTCAGAAGGAATATTTATCAACCAGGGAAAGTATGCAGTAGATATATTGAAAAGATTCGATATGTTGGAATGCAAAGCCATGGCCAGACCCATGGATTCCAACCTGAAGTTGTTAACTGATGACTCATTAGAGTTAGTGGATGTGACTCAATACCGACAGATCATTGGGTCGTTAATGTATCTAACAAATACTAGACTAGACATTTGTTTTGCTGAGAACGCCTTGAGTCAGTATCTAGTTCAACCTAGACGTGTTAACCTAATAGCTGCAAAGCATGTGATGAGAAAACTAAAAGGGGATATAGACTTTGATCTATAATATGATGGAAACCATGATTACAGATTGTATGGCTATACAGATGCAAATTGGGCTGGAAGTGTCTCAGACAAAAGAAGCACATCAGGTGGATGTTATTGTCTGGGATCTGCTATGAGTTCATGGTTTAGCAGGAAACAGTCCAGTGTTTCTTTTACCACGGCTGAAGCAGAATACATAGCATATTGCTCTGCTAATTTGTGAAGCCATATGGCTTCGGAAGCTGATATCAGGTCTCGTTGACCTAAATATGGATACTACAATGATTATATGTGACAACCAGAGTTTTGATGACAGAGAACCCTGTGTTCCATCGTAACACATAGAAATCTGGTATTTCTACATACTGAAGATATAGATGATGTTTCAGTATTTACATGCTGGAGATATAGATGGTGATAGTTCAATATTCACATACTGAAGATGCAGATTATGATGGTTTAGATGATGATGTGTTGACGAAGCATATGTCCTGAGTAAAGTTTGAAAACTTCCGAGACAAGCTTGGTGTTGTTCGGAAAGACCTTCCTTGAAAGGGGGAGTAGTGATGTTGCAGTGGGATTGTATCATCCCTGGGCACTTTCCCTAAAGTGATCCGGTGACCTCGGTCCTCGAGAATGAAGAGGGATTGTATCATCCCGGGACATCTGTCTAGAATAGATCTGGTGACTTCGGTCCTCGAGAATGTAGTGGGATTGTATCATCCTTGAACTTCGGTTCAGAAAGGTATCTGAAGGCTTCGGTCCCCGAGAGTGTGGCAGGATTGCATCATCCTTGAACTTCAGTTCAGAAAGGTATCCAGAGGCTTCGGTCCCCAAGAGTGTGGCAGGATTGCATCATCCTTGAACTTCGGTTCAGAAAGGTATCAGGAGGCTTCGGTCCTCGATAGTGTGGTGGGATTGCATCATCCTTGGACCTAGTCCTATAGCGATAAGGACTGATTATCCCATAATCAATCCGGTGGCTTCGGTCCCCAAGAATGTGGTAGGATTGCATCATCCTTGGACCTATTCCTAAAGTGATAGGGACTGATTATCCCGTAATCAATCAAATGACTTCGGTTGTCGAGAATGTGGTAGGATTGTATCATCCCTGGACTTAGGTCCAAAAGTGATCCGAAGAATTTTGTCTTCGTGTTGGGGATTGCAGGTTGTTGATGATGATGACGTACTGATCAAAAGATCAGAATGTGATGATGATGATGTTACTGATCGAAAGGTCAAAGAGCTAAAGATATTGTTGCAGATCGAAAGGTCAAAGAGATAAAGATATTGTTGTTGATCGAAAGGTCAAAGAGCTGAAGATGTTGTTGCTGATCGAAAGGTCAAAGAGCTGAAGATGTTGTTGCTAATCGAAGCGGTCAAAGTTGTTGCGGATCGAAGCGGTCAAAGTGTTGATATTGCTGAAGACTAAAGATTGAAGATGAAGACTACATGATGTTGAAAAGCTTCCAATAATTTATAGATGTGTTACCCCGATGATCTTGATGATGTCCTCTATCTATCTTCTACTATTTTTGTTGTTGATGTTGTAGAATACCCTTCTCATTAAGGGGGAGTGTTGAAATATTGTAACTTCGAAGAATATTATGTATGTACTTTTTTTGGTCCCTGATGGTCCTACCGGGAGAACCACTTGTATTAATTTGTACCCCAATGCTTCTAATCGGAAGAACTAATAAGAGTCATGAGGTAGTCCCATCAAATTGTAAAGGTGGTTCATTAGCACCCTAGTTGTGGTTACTTGAGCCTACATGTTTAACTCAAGCCTACATGATTAACTTAAGCCTACATGTCGGAATTAATTATTAAAGTGAACGGATGAATATAAATAGAGGTGTGGCACTCCTCATTTGGAACACACACACTCACTTGTGTAGCGCATTAGTGAAGGAGAGAGAAGTAGCAGGAGAAGGAGGAGGATCAGTATTTGATCAGTATTTTTGGTTTTACCTTTTATCTTTTTGGGGCATCTATATTGAGGAAGCTTTTGCTGGGTTTTTCCCTTTACGGTTTTCCTAGGATAAATCTTTGTGTTCTTTTTGTATGGTTGTGCTTGTCTATCTTTCAGTGATCTTTTGGCTTATGGTTATGTTGTTATGATGCTAAATGTTTTAAGATCTTATATAACCATTAAAAATTCAACACAAATTCGGTGGGATACTACAACAACAGGAAGCACCAACCAACTGAGCTACCCCTCTAGACTTGTAAAGTATGATTTTTATAATAACTTTAATACAATTATTATTTTTATAATATTGAAAAAATAAGATTACAATCAAACCTATTGTTATAATATTAGTTATTCTTTCCTAAACATAAATATAATGTTATATATATTCAGTTTAAATGATATTGACATATATCTATAAACAATGTGTTTGACTTTTTATATCTACATATGTCCATACTAAACTAAATACAATGTCCAATGGTTTCTTGTAGATATGAATTGATTATGTAGTTGACTCAGTCAGTCATCTCTAGAGCTTCTGTAGTTGAGATTTTGATATCAAGTTGTAGTACTCGGATATGAAGTGATTATGTAGTTGAATTTTTTTGTTACATTAATGTTGAACTATATATTTGGCAAGCTATATTTAATTTTGATTGTCACACTAGAGGGTTGTTGCATGTTACTTCTGGATTCCAAACCTGAAAGAAATTGTCGAAACCATAGAGATTCTTCAGTTACATTAACTATAGCTCGATACTCTACTTCTATCGAAGAAAGAGAAAGAACCGTAGGCTGGAAACATAGATTGATAGTAGAATTTCAATCATTAGGGTTTCCAACTTAATAAGAATCAGTGAAACCAATTAGCAAAGGAGTTGGCCCTAAACTGTAATGAATCCCAAATTGAACTATACCTAAAATATTCCAAAGAATATTTTTTTTTATTTCTAATGGCTTTGATGGGGTGTTAGAATATACTGGGAAACAAGACTAACATCAAAGGAAATATCAAGATAAGCACGAATTAAGTATAAAAGATGACCAACAAATTGATGGTATAAAGTGGCCTCTACTTCAAGGGTAGTGAAGGTGGCAATTTAATTTTAACTCCAAAATAGAAGGGAGATGGTGTTTTGTTTATAGTCTTCCAAGTGAAATCAATGAAGGTCACAAGGATACTTACACTACTACACTTTTTGTCCAAATTTGATGACTTCAACACTTTTTTGCATCGAAAAAATGTCTAACAATAAACTAGTTAACATTGATGAAGATGCATCGAATATTTCATTTTTTAATGTCTAAAAAATGTCACTTAAGGGATGTTAGTTGGATGTTGTGAATGTCACTTAACTGACATTTAATGGAAATTATAAACATCACTTAATGGGCGTTCCTCAAAGGTTAGAAACGTCACTCAAGAGAAGTTTTTTGGACAATAAGAGTTAATTATACATCTCTTAAGCGACGTGCATTTGAATTTTCTCGTATACTTAATATGCTTGAAAAATTGGTTAAGTGACATATGCTTGATTATAACAAAATAAAAATAAAAGGCCAAAAATTTTAGGTTGGTTTTGGTTTCCTCCATCAAATTATGTTGTTTTAATAATACAATATCATTTGATTCTAAACTACTTCTATTTACATAATTATGAGTCTACTTTTCCTCTTCAAAAATATTGATTGGAAATAGACATTAAGACTACTCACCATCGCAACTAAATCGGCTTTTAGTCTGTCCACTTTCTTTTAAGAGTAATGTTTATGGAATTGTGAGAATTGTTGGTGGAAATATGAGCACTACTTACAAAACCATGAGCTTGTTGGTGGAACTATGAGTAATGATTATGGAACCATGAGCATTGTTTGTGGAACCATGAGAATTATTGGTGAAACCATGAGAACTACTTACAAAACCATGGCCCAAATGTTTTGTGGAACCATGAATATATATGAAACAAAGATGCCATCTTCAATAACAATTGGAAATGTTAATGCATATGAAACAACGATGCCATCGTGAATAGCAAGTGGAACCATGAACAATGGTTACAAAACCATGAACAATTAAGGACCATGAAATCACTCAAAAAAATCCAATCAATGAAAGGAAAGAAGCTCTGGATAAATTGGAGAAAATCCAATTGGAAATGGAAGAGTCAGAAATTACTCGTGCCTTGCTAGAAAAAGAGAAAAAAGCTCAGTACAACTCTTTTCAAGCTTTCAGGAGAGAAGAAGAATGCTAGAGATTAAAATCATGAAGTACTTGGCTGAAAGTTAGAGATAGAAATACCTCCTTTTTCCACAAGCAGTGTAGACTTATACTTTATCAGAATCATATCTCGTAAATTTCCTCCCCACCCGATGAATCGGTTAAAGGAATTTCTCAAATTAAACAAAAGGCTGAAGTGCACTTTCAGAACCTCTTCAGGGATGATGGCTCCTTTGATTCAGGTCTAACCTCTGATTTTTTATCCAATGTTCCTAGTTTGGTGAGCAAGGAAGAAAATGATGAGTTATTGAAACCTTTTTCTGAGCAAGAAATTATTGATGTTATCTGGTCCATGGAGCCAAATAAAGCCCCATGACCTGATGGTTTCTCCTTTCATTTTTACCAAGTTTTTTGGACAATAATCAGGAAAGATTTACTCCAAATGATTAAATATTTTCAGGTTAAATTTAAAGTGGTGGGTTGCACAAACTCCACTTTTCTAGCTTTAATTCCTAAAGAAGTTATCCCTTCCTATTTCGATAGATTCAAACCTATTTCACTATGCAACGCTTCTTATAAAATATTATCTAATATTTTATCCAACATACTTAAACCTCTACTTGGGAAACTGATTTCTCATCTTCAAGGCAGGTTTGTAAAAGGGAGACATATTCTGGGCAATGTAATTCAAGTCCAGGAAGCTATGCATTCTAGTGTTCATCGGAAGGAGAAGGGCATGCTTATCAAACTCGATATGGCTAATGCTTTTGACAGGGTAAAGCTCTCTTATCTCTACTCAATTCTCCATTATTTTGGCTTTAGCTCTTCCTTTATAAATTTGATAAAATCATGTATTAACAAACCTTGGATAGCGCCATTAGTAGGTCTATGTCAAGGCTATCCTCTGTCGCCTTTTTTGTACATTCTCATGGCTGATTCTTTAAGCAGAAAACTCACAGCAGGGAAATATGATGGCATCAACCTGGGCATAACTTCAGCAGTGGGAGTTGAGGCTATTAACCATGCCCTCTTTGCAGATGATACCTTACCCTTGGGAGGGGCTTCATTAAAAATGGCACAAGTCTTCTCAGAAATTATGCATCCATTCTATATTATTTCGGGGGCACTCATCAACACCCGAAAGAGTGCAGTGTTCGGATGGAATGTGTATCAAATAAAAATTGGAAAATTTTCTCAAATTTTGGGTTTTGAAGGATATGCTCCCTGGGACAAGGTCAAGTACTTGGGTCTTCCATTAAATTTGGTCCAAAATAACCCTTCTCTTTGGAAGGAAATCATTAGCAAGATTCAAACAAATATTATTTCGTGGGGAGGTCAATGGCTTACGAAGGCAGGAAAGGTTATTTTGATCAAGTCGGTACTCTCATCCCTTCCTATTTACCAATCTTCTCTTCTCCTGGCGCAAAAAGAAATTGTGGAACGGATCTCCAAATTGATCAGAGACTTCCTCTGGAGAGGTGGAAAAAGAAATCAGAATCGAATGCACCTGGTAAAATGGGAAACTGTCAAAAGACTTATTCTTGAGGGAGGATTGCAAATCAAAGACCCTGGAATGTCTAATTTAGCAATGGGGGGCAAATTGCTATGGCAGCTGTTTTCTAACAAAAAACATCCAGTGAGTCATATTTTCAGGAAAAAATACCTTCATGGAGGAAATTTAAGAAATTTACAAATGGAAAATACCCCCAAAGGTTCTATTACCTGGAATCTATGCAGGAAAAATCTAGAATTTTTTGTTCGGCACTTGTATCAAATCCCATGCAATGGCAGGCAGACCTTGTTGTGGGATGATAAAATTAATGGATTCACTCCTTTAAACTCTGTTAATTCTCTTCAAGAGATTATGCGTTGGATGATTAATGCAGGAATCCTCAGACTTGTTGATATATGTGTATGGGACGCAAAAGGCAACTGGATTGCATGGTCTCTCCCCATCATTTCAGAATGTGATCTTTCAAACTCCTCTGCTCACCAGAAAACGTTGATGGACAAGCTGGCTGGCATGGCTCCAATTCACAGCACATGCAAAGACACGTGGGGCTGGGGCAATTGTGGGTTTTACTCCGCTGTTATCGGTTTCAAACTCTTGCAGGCCTCATCGCAGATCAATTCTATGGACTCCTCTTTCTCCCATAACGCAGAATTCTGGAAATTGGTATGGAATCTTCCTAGCATTCCAAAAATCAACTTCTTCATCTAGACACTTATGCATCAGAAATTATCAACTGGAGAAAACAAGCTAAAAAGAGGCTTCTCAGGACCATTTAGATGTTTTTTTCAACAAGTTGATGAGCCTTCAGCTCATATTTTTGTTGAATGCTATTTTGAGCAAAAAGTCTCGGCAATTTTTATGTGTGGACTGCCTTATTCCTATGATCCTTTAAATGTTGAACCTGTCTGTCTGTTTAAAAATTGGAATTCAAGGTATCCAAGTACCCTTCCTTCCAGTCATGCTTGGAAAAAAATCTGGCAAGCCATTCCAAAATTCATTTGGTGGAAACTATAGTTGGCTAGAAATGACTCGATCTTTAATGACAAAATTACGAAACCATAAAATGTAGCTTCAAAAGCTAAGGCGTTTCTTTTGGAAGCAATAAGATCCCATCAAATTGATGGAGCCAAATTAGAAGTTGAATACAAATGGGTTGTATCGAAGCAAGTGAATAAAATCCAATTGCGATTAAGCAGGCCAGTCATTAAACCTTTTTGGCAAATCAAACTTTCAGAAAATGAATTTTCAGAATGGTGGGAAACCAAAAATAAAGTCTCAATCTTCTTTGACGGAGCGTCAAAAGGAAACCCGACGAAAGCTGGGCCAGGGAGCTTGATCTTATGTCCAGGTGGAAAGTTAGAAACAAGTTTCAATTGGGGAGTAGGACACCTTACAAACAACCAGGCAGAATTATTTGCACTTCTAAAAGCTTGTCAACTTGCAAAGGAAGCAGGCCATAACAACTTGCAAATATTTGGAGATTCCGAAATCATCATTAAAATTTTAAATTCTGATTCATTGTTCAATAACCTCAGTTTGAATGTGATCTTGCAAGGGTTGCATTTCATTTTGATAGATTGTGATTTAGTAACCTCTTATCACATACTTCATGATTTGAATAAGCTGGCATACCTCAAAGTAAATCAGGGTTGCCTTCTTCCCCCAGTAATGTCGAGTGTGAATGAAGGACCTTGTTTACTGCATCCCATTCCTTGATACAAGATGTTTTTGATGTAAGGATCTTATTTTTCGGAACAATTTGTAATTGGGGGAAAGCCCAATCTATTCTTTAGCAACAAAAAAAAATCGTTTTGGTTTTAAAAAAAGGAATCTCATGCGACCTCAAACCAAATTTGGTGGTCAAATCTTGAAGAAAGCTAATGGAAGCATGAACACTTTTTACAAAACCATGAACACTAGTGGTGGAACCAGAGTAATGTTTATGGAATTGTGAGCATTGTTGGTGGAATTATGAGCACTACTTACAAAATCATGAGCATGTTGGTGGAACTATGAGTAATATTTATGGAACCATGAGAATTGATGGTGGAACCATCATCATTTCTAGTGGAACAATAAGGAATTCTTATGGAACCATGAGCATTTCTTATAGAAGCATGAAGAATGTTTTTTGGAACCATAAATGCATATGAGAAAAATATGTCATTGTGAGTAGCAGATTGAACCATGAATGCATATGAAACAAGGATGCCATCATGAATAAAAAGTGGAACCATAATCATTGGTTACATAACCATGGGTAATAAGGAACCATGAACATTTTTTGGTGAAACCTTGAAGAAAGTTAAAATTTGTGGAACCGTGAATAATGAGTTGTTGAACCTTCAATAAAATTGGTGGCACTGTGAAAATTTGGTGGTGGAACCATGAACATTGTTTATTTAACTATCAACAATGCATATAGAACCATGATCATTAGTTTTGTAACCATGATCATTAATGAGGAGGATTGTGGTTGAAGAGGGGGGAGAGGTGACATGTATTGAAAATGTAACAGCTAGGAGTAGAGTAACATGGGTGGAGAGGTATTTAGAGCAAAGTGGGAGGTGACAACATTTTCATCTAAAAATGCATCTCTATCCATTATTATAACCCTTTACTCAAATAATATTAATGGAAAAGGTCCATATTTTCTTTAAATTTGCATTTTTTCCTCTCAATCATAAGTTTACTTCCATGTACCTATGATTCCCGAGTTCTAAGAAGGATAAATGTGATGCAAACAATTTTATGGTTATCATTCAACCTTTACCAAAAAAATTCCTTTTCCCTAAACCATACTTATCCCAAACTTTACAACCTCTTTATTCCAACACCTTCTCACATCCCACTTTTCTCTAAATACATATCCACCCATTTCACTCTACTCCTAGCCTTTCACTCTAATAAGAATTCATTTCACCCTAATAAGAAAACCATGTCTATGAGGCATTATGGATCATGGGTGGCTCGATCCACGAGGTTTCCATTAGGTTGTTGAAATGAGCCAAACACTGCCAACACAATAGTGCATTAAAGACAAGGCTTTTGAACATTTACTTTGTCATTAAAACAAAAAAAACTAATGGGGGTTTGTGTTGTAGTAGGAATTTAATTCCCACAATCACCCTTAAATTTCATTGCCATAGTATACAATATTTACATCAACACATGATTTACAAAATCTAAGAATTACTTCATCCAACCACCATGCTACAACATTTTACACATTTACTAAAGATTCCATTCAACTTGGCTATCAATTATTATTTTTATCTTCAATATTCTCCATCCAACGTTGAATATTTTGTAGTGAACCTAACAACACTTGTAGCTCCTTCTTCTTCTTTGTACGCTAGACTTTGTATTCGCAAATTATCCTTGAATTCTTCAGCTTCATCTTTACTTTTTTCTTTATCCTCGTAATTTTCTCTTATTCTTCTAATTTGGTTCGAGTTTGTACATAACTCTTTTGGATCCACACCCTTTTTTATGTTCTATAAACTTAGATGCTTTTGTATCATGAATGATTTCTTCATACTTCCCATCTTCACTATCTTCCACAACATTTCCATTCAAATTTATTTTTATCGTTTTTATCTACATTAATATTTTTATCCACTCATCTTTTAAAATTTCCTCATCATACACATCCTCTAATTGATTTTTCTTGACAGCATAAATTCAACCAGAATGCATGTCAAACTATGTCGATTCACTATCCTTATTTTATGGCTTCTCAATTTCAGGTCAAGACTAGTGGTCTTATGGGTTTGGAATCTTGTTTCCTTTTTCCACTTTGATCAATAGGTGAGGATCATACATCTAGGGTTGATTTAGTGGAATATAAACTTGCTTCAAAGCTTTGAGGGATTATTTGACACCTCTCTTTTTATTTATAGCATGCCCTCCCATAGCAGTGGGAAAGAATAACCTTCCTTTCTTTTTGGCCTTGAGAAAGAATAACAATACTAGTAGTGTACACTATATACACCTAGTAGTGTATGTATATATACCACCAAATGTTCAAATATGTTCATGGTTTCATCAACACTAACTTTGGTCAAGGTTTCATATGCATTATTTGGAATTCCACCACCTTGTGACCATCTATGAATTACTCACCAAATGGTTCATAGTCCATAAGTAATGCTTATTGCGCCGAGAGGCGCTCTGCAGCCCGGGATGGGGGAGATCTTGTAACGTGATGTAACGTTATTGAACGTTTGTAACATGTCAGCAAAAAATAATAGTGATAGTGAATATTATGGGAGAGATCTTGTAACGTGATGTAACGTTAGTAACGTTTGTAACATGTCAACAAAAAATAATAGTGATAGTGAATATTATGGAAGAGATCTTGTAAGGTGATGTAACGTTTGTAACATGTCGACAAAACATAATAGTGATAGTGAATATTATGGAAGAGATTTTGTAACACAATAAAAAATAATATCACTTTCTTAACATTATTTTTATTAATAAAAAATAAATTTTCTAATAGGCCAAAATAAATGGGGGAGATGTTGTAATCTTCCTACCTAACAAAACAATAAAAAAGTAAAAATTTAATTATCCGTAAAAAAATATGTGGGTGAAGAAAAAAATACAAAATTGAATTATCCGCAAAAAAATGTTGGCCTTGCACATGGTTTTCACTTTGTTCAAGGTTCCATATGCATTATTTAGGATTCCACCACCCCATGACCATGTATGCATTACTCACCAAATGGTTCATAGTCCATAAATAATGCTTATGATATTCATGCTTCCACCGACGTTGTTAAGGCTCCTTAATTGCACATGGTTTTCTATCCATTATACATGGTTCCACCCACATTGTTTGCAGTTCCATCAAAATTGTCCTAGGTGCCATAAACATTCTTCATGGTTCCACGACTAAAATGCTAATTTCCATGAGTTTTGTTCAAAGTTCCTTATATGGTTCCACCAATAATGCTTATCCTTATGCTTATGGTTCCACCAACAATGCTTATGGTTCCATAAATAGAGTTCATGCTTCCACCAACAATGTGCATGGTTCCATAAGTAAAGCTCATGGTTCCACCAACAATGCTCGTGGTTTCATTAAGTTTGTTTGAGATCCAACCACCAAATGTCCAAGATTCTACCACCAAATATGTTCATGGTTTCATCAACGCTAATTTTGTTCAAGGTTCCGAACGCAATGCTCATGATTCCACAGCCTCGTGACCATGTATGGATTACTCACTAAATGGTCCATGGTCCATAAATAATGATTATAATATTCACGGTTCTACCAACATTGTTCAAGGTTCCTTAATTGGACATGGTTTTGTATGCATTTTACACGGTTCCTTAATTGCACGTGGTTTTGTAAACATTCATCATCGTTCCGTCAATGGTATGCATGGTTTTGTAAACATTCATCATGGTTCCACTTGCAAAACACTTGTGGTTCCATGTATTTTGTTAAAGTTTTCTTATATAATTCCACAACCTCATGGTTCCACCAATAATGTTAATGGTTCCACTAACTTTGTTTAAGGTTCCATTTATGGTTCCACCACCTTGTGACCATTACTCATGGTTTTACCAAATGTAATGTACCCAAGCCCAAAACCAAGGTCATGGGCACATGTAAACCCAAAGGAAAGCTAGATAAAGGTATTGCATAGCAGAATAAGGTAAACCAAAGGCTAGGATAATATACCATCAAGCTAATTAAAACAAACATATAGCCTTTAAAATAATTATGTTACTTTCAAAACAAAAAGAAAACTTCCCAAAAGCTCATACAAAGGGCAACACTGTGCAAGCATGATAATGCAGCCAAATTTACAAATTTTGACAAGCTTGGACCCTGGCATTACTAAAAAATTAAATATGACCATGATCAACCTAATAATGCTAACTAATCAGATTTAAGAAATTATTTGCAAACAATTATAAACTAGATCTTCCCACCATAAAACTACGCGATTTATGACACATTCTGGCAATCCAATTTATGATACATTTATTAACAATTTTGCATTACTTATCAGGTAAAATATGGAACTAACAACTACAGTCATTCAATAATCTAAAACACCAAGCTAACATATACAACCATTAATTCATGCAAAGATCATATCAACTATCGCTATAAAAATCACTACCGGATCATTTGGTAAGCATTCAAATCTTTGCAAAACCAACCGAGTCCTAAACAAAAAGAATACCATCTATATGTGGCACTTTACAGACCGCAAGGGCATGCTTGAGATTTCATATACAGCCATACAACATATGATGATCATATCTAAAGAGAAACTATCAGTTCAATCCAATTTCCAAGCAAAAAATCCCATCAACTAGTGATCAAAACTCAGCAATTTCGACTGTGAAATCATAGAACATATATGATCAATGATGGGGGGCACAATTGCAAAGTGTGCTACAGCAAATAATACATACAAACATATTTGAAGTTGCTAATAAGATCATTTCCCAAGAGTTCCTCAACTACAATTCCAAAAACCAAGCAACTTCAACTGTAAATGTATCTACTGATCTAATCAACCATGGAGGGTGCTCTTGCAGAGTAATCTTCATCCAATAAGACATGAATGAACATATTTTCAAGTTTCCATCAAGATCATATCTCAAATAGAGGAGAAATCGTCAATTTACAAGCATTTAAACCATCAAATCTACATCCAACCATTGATACAACTACCATGCCCATCAACATAAAATAGTTAGGCTATGGAAACAATATATAGACAAATGAATCTACATAAAATAAAATAGGTATCTACTGATCTAATCAACCATGGAGGGTGCTCTTGCGGAGTAATCTTCATCCAATAAGACATGAATGAACATATTTTCAAGTTTCCATCAAGATCATATCTCAAATAGAGGAGAAAATAGTCAATTTACAAGCATTTAAACCATCAAATCTACATCCAACCATTGATACAACTACCATGCCCATCAACATAAAATAGTTAGGCTATGGAAACAATGGAAACAATATATAGACAAATGAATCTACATAAAATAAAATAGGCACTACCAAGGCATCAACCGGACCACAATCCACAAGTCATAGGCACTACCAAGTCGAATCCGCTTGGACAAGCCACCCCCAAGCTAAGGCCACTAATCCACAAGCAAAAGTGCACTCAAGAATAGCTCAAATATCTATTTGAGAAGCCACAACTCAATTTCTCACCACCTACTTTCTCCTCCACCTCACTACTAAACATAATGGTAATCCCTTCACCCCCAAGGTTCCTGAAGACATCTCCATTGAGCATCAAGATCTAGGTGTAAGTCCATGATGGATACAAGCAATGGATATGGAGAAACTAAACTAGAGTTGTCAAGGCTTACCACAACCACCATACAAGATTACAGTGATTCAAGCACAAAGTTCATTCACATAACAAAGCATACATGGCTTCCCAAGCTCACAAGCTTAGCATGCTATCACCATCAACGGCATAAACAACCAAGAATAAATCAACCATCAACACCCAAGGAACCAAGAACCCCCCAACAAGGAGATCAACCATGGATTTGTACCAAAGAAGGTAATTCTAACCAAAGATGGAAATCAACCAAAGTAAGCCAACTTAAGTCAAACCAAGGGAGGTAACTCGACCACAAAAGGCTAACTCTAATCCAACCCAAGCAATTTGAATTTCAAGGAGTGGCCCCAAGCCACTCTACCCAACTCAAATTCATGTGTGGACACATCATCAATGAAAAGGAATCAAAATTAGTTAAAGTAGGAGTTACACAACTTTTGAGGTGTCGAGGCTAAAAATAGCCAATGAAAGCACACTTGTGCAAGTGGAGGTTACAAAAACAAGTGCAACCTCTACAAAGATGTTACAAAACCAATACTAAAGAGACACTTTTGAAAAGCAGGATCCAGCCAAGCACCAGGAAGACCCACTAAATTATGAATTAGGCTCAATAATACCAACATGAGAAAATAATTAAAAGTCGGGTAATTGTATTATGTTTGGGTGACCATCAACTAATAAAGCCACCAAAGCATAATTACAGACCAAGCTCAACCAAACAAATTCTAAAGTGCTCAAAATGTCTCCATTCTCCCTCACATTGTGGATAAAGACCTCACATACTCTTTTAGTGGTTCATGCTGAGCCGGCAGTTTTTATTAAAAAATTATTTACAAAAATAATAATAAGGTATCTTGGTTCTTAAAAACCCTTGTCCCGACACCTAGTTTCACAATAATAAACAATTACAATACATGTCCAAGCCTTAGTACACAGTATTACACCAAACATTTTTCATAGTTCTGTAAATAGTGCTCAGGGTTCCACCAGCACTGCCCTTGGTTTCTTAAGAATTACTCATAGTTCCACCAACAATGCTCATAATTATGTACATAGTGCCCATGTTTCCACCACTAGTTCATGTTTCCGTTAACTATAATATTTTAGTAATAAAAAACAATTGTAATCAAAAAGATCAATTTACTTTACTTTCCCACTAATACCAGAAAGCAATAGCTTACTTTCCTTTCACTTGTAACTAGAAATATCAATTTTCTTACCTTTCATACTAATACCTAAAAGCAACTATTCACTTTCCTTGCAATCAACACCACCACTTTTCTTTCTAATTTGTTATTTTCCACAAAAGGTAATTATAAGCCATAAATAGGGTTGAGGCTAAATTAATGTTTACAATAATAAACAATTACAATTACATATGTCCAAGGCTTAGCACACAATATTACACCAAACATTTTTCATAGTTCTGTCAATAGTGCTCATGGTTCCACCTGCAAAGCTCTTGGTTTCATAAGACTTACTCATGATTCCACCAACAATGCTCATAATTATGTAAATAGTGCCCATGTTTCCACCATTAGTTCATGTTTCCGTTAACTTTAATATTTTAGTTATAAAAAACAATTGTAATCAAAAACATCAATTCACTTTACTTTCCCACTAATATCAGAAAATAGCTTACTTTCCTTTCACACTTGTAACTAGAAACATCAATTTACTTACCTTTCACACTATACCCAGAAGCAACTATTACTTTCCTGGGAATCAACACCACCACTTTTCTTTTTAAATTGTTATTTTCCACAAAAGGTAATTATAAGCCATAAATAGGGTTGAGGCTAAATTAATGTTTACTAAGATCATTTTATTAAAATCATATGATATGAAATCTTTGGCTTAATCCTAACCCATTTGGCCCTTCATCTATTGAGTATATAAGCACTAGTTTCATAAAATACCCATTTTTGTGATTCACAAGGCCCGTAAGACTTCTAGACAAGAATATCATCATTAATTGGAGTCATTCCTTGGTAAATGATTCTAGAAAAGTAGTCATAGAATGACTACAAAAGTATTCATTTTGAATAGGGTTTCTCTCAACATCTAACCTAAGTCAATGTGGATCCCAATAATTGTACTCTTACAACCAATGTTAATGCGTACCCAAAGTAAGATACACACGTAAGATGATAACAATATTGTATGCTTTAATCACACCATTCCATAATCTAACCCTAGTTAATGCATGTCTCAAAGTAAGATACCCAAAGTACGATGATAACAATATTGTCTGCTTTAATCACACCATTCCATAATCTAACCCTCGTTAATGCATGTCTCAAGTAAGATGATAACAATATTGTATACTTTAATCACATCATTCCATTCTTATCCAAGTATCTCAATATTTTAGCACTGCATATACAAGCCCATGTACCATTTTTACCGCAATCAATATCTAGTCTGCAGCAGATGGCAGCAGCACTACTGGCCATTAGATCTCAAGCAAACTTGAGATCCAACGATCAGCAACACTGCTACCTAGCATGCTAGATAATTTTCACTCAATTCATTCATTTCTACAACAGCATTACTATTTCATATTCTCACTTGTTAACGTAGATTAATTGACCACGACGAATTAAAAGCTCCATTGCTATGGGATCACCAGTTATAATCAACATTAAACACTTTCAACACAGAAGCGATGACTTAATTGTTGGCGTAAGCTGCTCGAGTAATTGCTCACTCCACAGCTGCAGCTCTCATATCTCACGGCATCCACCAGTTATAATCAACATTAAACACTTTCAACACAGAAGCGATGACTTGACTTAATTGTTGGCGTAAGCTGCTCGAGTACTTGCTCACTCCACAGCTGGCAGCTCTCATATCTCACGGCATCCACTAACATCTAGTTTTCTAAGCTATGTGAGCTGTCACTAACATATAGTTTTCTAAGCTATGTCGGCTGTCCCACTCCTGGGATGTCTGATAACTAGTTCCTAATCTCCATGCCTAGGCCGCACCCAACTAAGCATGCCAATTTTGTAGGCAAAGATGAGAAGCAAAAATTAAATTTCGCACTTAATAGCAAATCATGCTCTCATAACAGGCACAAGTACATTCGTGCTCTTTCAATAGAACACATTAATTAAACAGACATCAAACATGCAGTGCTACTAATTTAAATTTTAACGACAAACGGAAAGTACATTCATTTGAACATAACCATTAATTACACAAATGCACAAAATCACTGGCAAAGACATAAATTTAAGATATAAAATAAATGGTTTCTCAGTTATTTCCAGCATTTATAACAACCATGATGAAAATATGCCTCTATATGTGAAGATAGCATATGCAATCACAATACTAGCAATGTGACAAGTCACAGTGGTTACCTCCACAATACATATCACCATGTACCAAATCTTCTTTGTGGTTGTAAAATAACCATATAGTGAGATCACTAAGAAGAAAATAAACTATTCCTGATATCCTTTTGGCGACTTTGCTTAATAATACCACGATTGATCATATTTGACCTAGCAACGTTAGACCTAGCGGAAGCATATGGATATCAAAGGTACATCCACATCATTTCCATCGTCATCTTCACAAGCAACAACAATGTCAAAATGGTGCCGGTTAGGAGGAATCTCTAGCTTTGCTATGTCTCTTGCAAGGTCTACAACTTTTCTATCCAATCTTTCTTTATGCTTGGGAAATATACTATTGTAAATCAAGCTTTGCCCGCATGATATACTGTAGGCACTTAAGCCTTTATCTTGGAACCAGTCTAACAATTCTCGCAAAGTCAGATTCCCAGCAATGACCCACCGATCCCAAACAGACCAGCTTAGAGCTCCATGTTTAATTATCTTTGGAGGAACAGGTTCTGCCATAGAGAAAAGAGGAAGTGCTAGGTTCGCAAAAGTATTACGATACTTTTCAACTTCGTGGCCTAATATAACCTTGTAAAGTTCTAAACATACTAGACCAGTGGCCATTGCAGTTGTAGTTGCAATTGCAGGAATTATTCTCCCAGCTATGAATTTAGCTTTCAGCTTGTCCACTTCAGGTATGCTATAATTCCTTGCACGCATATTAGCAAATCCAGCTATAAGATCCATGTGATAATTCGTATCATCATCCTGCATTACAATAAAGCACCACAATGTTTAAGCACAACGCCAGGAGTACTTGCTTTTATTCCCATGCATAATGGCTATATACTGTAGTCTCAGAGAGAATATAAACAATAATAATAATTTATGAACCAACTAATTGAGATTAAAGAATACCAAGTGAAACTAAATTAGTTAATACCTTTTCAAATTGAATAGGACACATACGAAAGCCTGATGAAAGATTTTTAACCCCACTTTCTAGTGTTCTAATTAGATTATCAATCACTGCACTATCATCAATAGTCGAAGGATGCATGTTTGTAGCCTTCTCATCTGTTACAATCTTCACCCCTTGCTTTGGCCTAAAAACTGAAATCTGCACCTTATCAACTGCCTCTGCTAACTTTTTTGAATTAGAAACCCATTCAGGGATGGCAATTCCATATGTATTAGCTCGTAAAATTGATGCTGCAGCAATTAAGGACATGTGACTAGGATCATTGGAATCAAACTCTAGGGGCTTTGGAAAACGCTTTGGTGCAGACCAGAATGGTGCACCTCCACTTGTAGTTGCATTCTCCGGGAATGTGTAAGTAAGCTGCTTCACACGGTTTGCAAAATAGTCCTCAAACCTGAGTCATTTTCAAAATCCCAACAAGTAAGATTACCCAGTCAAGTTCAACCTTGTTTAGTTTGAAAATAATAAAAAACAACACTCGAAATTAATTTAAGGCAAGATGCAAGCTGATAAAAATATAGACTAATTATTAAAGAATTTACTTTTTTCTCGCCCAAGATAGACAATCTTCAAATGTTACACATCTCTCTGAAACTAAACACTCGACAACACGCTCCAAAAGCTCTCGAGCCTGAGCATCTCCTGCTGACTTCATTGCTGCTTTGTATTCCTCTGGCTTCATAAGGAAAGCGTTTGCTTCAGCTGGAGTTTTCTCTAACAGACCCTCAAATTCTGACCTTGCCCATGTTAGACAATGATCAATATTATGTGGAAAAGAGTGAACCGTGCACATGGGTGCCTGCTTTTCTGGGGGATCTCGTGATGCTCCATAGTTCTCAGTCAAGTGAGGAATAACCATTTGAGTGTTGCATTTTGTTCCCAGGGTTCCAGACTCTAACAAAGGCTTCTGGAAGTAAACACACCTAGAATCTACATAGAGCCTGGCATTAACATTGTCCAGAGCATTTAAGACAACATCAAGACTATCCCAAAAAGAATCATCAAAAACATTTTCTGTATCTGGGCTCACACGATTTTGCAATGCTTCAACCTTAAGATGTGGATTGATTGCAGTCGCTGCTGATGCAGCCACTGTTGACTTTGCCTGCCCAATATTCCAATCCCGGAAGAGGAATTGTCTACTAAGATTACTCTTCTCAATAACATCATCATCTGTTATAGTTAGCTTTCCATGGCTTCCAGAAGAGGCTCCCATGAGGGCTAAATTTTTAAGAAGCTCACATCCCAGAGCACCAGCACCAATAACAAACAACTTTGCATCCTCCAACTTTTTCTGCAATTTTTTTCCGAATACAGATATTTGGGCATCATACCGGCAGTTCAAAGGTGCCACATCCTCTGGCTGAAGGGGTTCTAGAGGAAGTGATTCCAATGAATCAAAATAGAAGAACTGCACAACAATCATAGATTATTAGAACAAGATATAATTCCAATGATTACTTTCTAACTGAAGCCACATCAAATTCAGGAAAATTTAAAATTATTAAAAGTGAGAAATAAGAACCTGGAAAAGTGGATGAAACTTTCCAGAAGATGCTTTCACAACCTCCTGCCCAACGATCCCACCAAACATAGCTGCCATCGGATTCAACACTGCACGTGAACCACTTGCAAAATGCTTCAATACATTTTCATCAATGGCATCCAACTTCTGATCACCTGACAGGCTGTCATTCAAAGCCTTTGTCAAGTCAATCAATCTACCAGCATCTTCCTCGGAAGCGGCATAAGGGAAACGCCCATAATCATGAACAAATACATCAAGAGCTTGAAAAGCCAAGTGCAGAAGTGGAGGACGGTCAAATTTGGAAAAATCACTTAAAAGAAATTCACCAGGATTTTGTAGTGCTTCCCTCAGTGACTTAAAGTTTAACACCTTTGGTTGTTTTACCTGAGTGACAATGCCACCTTTCTCATAGGCTCCAAAATTAGTTGTCTCCTCCTCTAGCAGGAAAGAATATGGTCTTGCATTCTTTACCTTTCTAGGCTTCCCATCATTCAACTCAGCCATACCTTGAACTTCTGAAAACACAACTAAATCCCCATCCTGGAATTCAAGCCTCTCATCATCCACACATGATACAAGAGCAGGATTATCATTGCTAATAGAAGCAATGATACCTGTGTGTGGTTCCTCACCGTTCACATCAAATACAGTAAACTCCGGCCCAAAATCACAAAACACACTACCAAACAGTCCACGAACATCTGATTTTATAAAAGCAATTGGAGGATTATGACTACGGCAGAAATCATTGTATTGAATTGCTTTTTCAAGAGTTACATCTGTGAAAACAACTACCTGCAAAACCATCAAGGAACTATTAGTTCTTTCCTGTCAAAAAAACAAACTATATGGAAGAAAAAAAAGTGTTGTCTTTCATCAGCAATACAACTTTTAACAAATGGAGGAAGGCGAAAAGAGGCAATTTTGTGCTTCTTACAAAGTTAAGAAAATATTCATAAATGATGATACAAAGAAAAGTCAGGACAGATGTACCTGGAAACATGAAAGGTGTTCTTCAGTTAACTCTGAAGTCAGAGTAGATACTGTAACGGCAACATTTAATTCTTGTAGCTTATTACAACAAGAAACTGCTCGATTTTTGCCAATATCAGCTTCAGTGAGATAGAAATTGCCAGATAAGTCCCACATTTCAACATTTGACTGGTCATGCAAAGTGACTGACTTTACTCCCGCCAGTATAACATTCTTTGCTGAAATACAAAGTACTCATACAAGTTAACAATTATGAGCAATATCTTGCAATAGTATAATTTTCATTTCAAACATTTTCAAATAAACTAAATGTTAAATATATTTGGCTTCATATTCAATTTGACTGCCTTGACTAAACAAAACAATTATTCAATTTTTGGATGCACATTATGATTAAACATTAATCTGAATTATACATACTCAGCTTAAGAACAACAGCCAAACAGAGGGGGGTTTCTCCACTTTGGTACTCTCAGTTTTTATGCACTAGGATTGGTACAGGCATTTGTTAATATAGACAGAGATAAAAAGTATTTTTGAAGGATGTAATGGAGAGGAGTTACAATTTTATTTCCCCAATCACTAGAGGTTTGGTTTCAAGGTGTGTGGATGGGATGAAGTCTCACCCTTCTTGCTAGGGAAGGGTGAGATTCAGCAGACAGGTTCATACACAACTGGCTATTTGCTACTTCCACTGCAAATACAAGTTAATAAGTGCTACTTCCACTGCTGGTCTTGTTGCTGATCCTGCTTATTGGTGACCAGATAACTGAAATGGTATATGAATCCACGCCTGGAAGCAGATCTGCATCTCTAATGAGGCTCCTATAGCTTTATTTGGCTCTGTATCTGTGCTTGCTCCAGTTGTCTCCCATGCCTTCTATCCTACCCCTATTATTTATGCTATTGGTGCCTCTGCAATTACTATATCTATTTATATTAAAAACCCTATCATGATTTCTTTTAGCACCACCCACTGGCATAAGGTTTCAAAAAGTAGTAAGCAGGATAGGTTGTGCTATGGAATTCGCTCAGCTACTGTATCTTCCTCTGCTTCTCTCGCCTCTGATGCCTGTGTTGCTTTATAAGATGCTGCTACCTTAGCTGCTGGTACATGATACATCTAAAACTGCTTCACCTGGACTTGCTCCGACTCCTGTCTTTACATACTTCTATTGATGAAATCAAAATTCTACTGGTTTGGTTCTTATAGCTAGCTAACCCATCCCTCTCTATTAGAACACCATCTTTTTTCGTTGTTACCCCCTATATCTCTTGATTACTTCCAGCCAGCCTTGAGTTTGGGTTGATCAAACCATCCGACTTTGGGTGCCTGTTTGAGGGCAGGACTATTCTTGCTTGATAACGAACCTTTTTATGGATAGCTATGGCTATGATACAAATGATTGCTCACTTAACATGCATGTTCCAAAAACGTTCGGTGCTTCCAGAATCCACAAACTTCAACAACACATGCCTTCTTCGATGGAGAGGACCTTGCCCTACACTTTAGCCATTTCTTTTTTGACAGATCACACCAGTCAGTCATGGGATAATCGGGTCAGAACTGCCTTCTTTGATTTAGGAACTACAACCAGACCCATGATCTTGCATGGATGGAAGGAATAACCTGAAATGTATGAAATCTGATATTTGCATAAATAAAAAATAGAGTTCTGGAACCCAAATAAATCATATGCCTCCAACCCCCATCCACACACATCTTTTATTTATAAAATGCATGTTTGGCAGCTTTTTTCAGATTGACCCAACCAACCCACGCTGGGTGCCAGCCCCACAACCTATTTCATATGGGAATTTTCCTGCTGTGCACCTCAACTGTTTATATTAGGCCTTTATACACGTTATTAACTTATTTATCCCACCTTTTATATTTGATCATTGAGGTTGCTACGCTCCTCTCATTGTTTCTTCTTATTTGGCAACCCACCTTTTTTAGGAATATGCAGAAGAACTTGTATTCAAAAACTTATTTTTTGTGTGATTAATTACCTGAACGGCCCTACCACCTCGATCATTTTTTATTGGATGGGCCTTTGGTAGGCACTTTGAATTGGACTATATTTACCTTTTATATGCCTATTGTTAGACTTTCTTGTGGATTCAGGTGAAGTCTTGACTAAATATTCTTATTGAGCTTCCTTTTAATGAACGAAGCCAGGTTAGATCAAGAAGGCATTTATATTTACATTGACCAAGAAGGATTACTGAATTTTTACCTACAGCAGCCAACAAACAACCTAGAGTGACATGGTGTCTTAACAACCCCTGATAGACCGGCTGGCTCACAGCCCTCAACTTAGTTATATTAGACAGGCTTGGTTGGAGACTGCTAGCATTGGTATTTACTTTAGAAGCTTACTATATTGGATTAATTTGAGTGGGTGGGGCACAGGAACAACCTGTCGTTGGATCATGGCGTGCAAACTACCCTATGGGATTCATTACATCCAGATCCTAAATATTTGATGAAAATAATTTATTACAAACCACTTGATTCTGGAATCCTTTCTATATACTTGAACTCCCTCAACAAACTTTGTAGAGTGCTTCCTACCCAACCACTTGCTTGAGTCATGCTTTGTTAATGGGGAGGCACTCTTGCAGCTATTCACCTTTATGATTAATCCTTCTTTGCCTTTAATTCTTAGTTTTACCAACTACCTGGCGTCTTCACTACCCTTGATTCCCGAACTTCGTGATTGATTGAACGAGCTTGCTTGGGCTGGCGGTTACAGCAAACATATTACCTCTGCTGACTTCCCTTCACTTACGTGCATGCTATATACTTCTGTTAAACAGACTTTATTCAATGCTTCACCCTACTTAGTTGAGTGCTGTACCTTACCAACCACTTGCTTAATTAAGACTTAAGAATGGTTGCAGCAGGAACAAAGTGAGGCTTCCTTGTCCTAACTTTAGTGTTTATCTATTGCTCCCACCACCTTTTTATTTACCAACCTTAACTGCATGCCTCACTTAACCCATCTTAATTGTGGATGCCCACACTGCCTTACCTCAGGCAGGAATCCTTAGTAGCTACTGCAATTTTTGGGCCAGGCCCTCACCCCTGCCTAGATACTAGTTTTGATACAGCCTTATTAGATGAGATTTACATGCTTGGGTTGGCACTTTGAACGGTCATTTTACCTTTTTAGGAGAATACTTGCATTACTTTATGTCTAACAGCAATCAACCCACAACCTGGATTTTGACTAGCCTTGATAGACTGGCAGCTCCATTACCTCAACTTAGGGAAAGCATTGGACAGGCTTCAAATAGAGCACCGTTGGACCGGCGTTGGACAACATACAAACACTACTTCATGAAATAATACTTACTTGGTACACCCTTTGACCAGTTGTATTACCTTTAGCCAGAAGGAGAATTTTAGCTTTATCTACTGCTAACAACTCACACCAGGCATACATACATATTCATAAACCTTTAGAGACTAGCTCCATTATCTGAACTTAGAACAGAGCATCCCTCCCCTCTCGAGAACTAACAAACACTTACTTGAGTAATGCTAAGGAGGTACAACACTCTTCTTTTTGGACCAGGCTTCCAGATACGTTTTATTAATAAAGACAGCATTGCTAGGATAAGTTCACTTGCCTTTCATGGGTTAGTGCCTGCATGCTACCAACCAACTCTTCTAGTTACCCACATATATTTACTGTGCCTACCTTACTTATCATCCTACTTAGGAATGCCCCAAACAGCATTGGATCAGATGGTAGGGATGGCTTCACATAAAGCTGTTGGACTGGACAACAGATGGGGATGGGCATACAGCTTTGCACAGACTTCAATAACACTTCTTGAGGAATGCAATGTTCTACCAGCTGAGCTTACTCTGCCTATTAACCCTTTACTTACGAGCATGCTATCTGTTCGGTTTACCAGACTTTACTTCTTGCTTCACCCTACTTAGGAGACGGAGGGAGGAAGGAGTGCTGTCAATACTAACCAATTCATTCAGGCACTATTGAGCTTTTCAGGTAACAGGTAGGAATCTTAGTAACAAATTGTGGATGTTTAGTTGAAAAGCAAATAAAAGTGGAGTATGTTCAGTTAAGTAGGGACCAAGACATGGTAAGTTGTAAAATTTGGATAGGAAGGTAAAATCTGCTTGGAAATGGGAAATTTTTTCTATAAAAGATACATGTGAGGTTAGCTTATGATGAAAATGAGCAGTGATTACATATTTAACATATATGATAGAATTGATCCAACATGAGTACGTAACAATACTAGCTAATATGATATTATCCCTTATACAAGGAGTACTAACACCATTACAAGGAGGTATTACCACTAGAGCAAGTGCTATATGCTAAGCTTACCAATAATTAAGGGTAATGAATAGTGAAACTCATTAGGGATATACAAGGCAATGACTATAACTATGAACTCTTATATGATACTGATAGGATACTCATGTTCTACTTAACCTACGAGCTCTATGACACAACTCTGCAAAATTGGAAATGAGAATATCCTGGTTCATGTGCCCATACTGTCAGCTTCATGCATGATCTTTAATAGAGTAGGTCACACAGAAGCTGATGTGATGTACTCTTCTTTGTTTCAGCTGGGAAGGAAGATGTGGGTGGTAGGGAAGATGTGCCTCCAGCATTTTTCCACCAGGGCAAAATTACTTAATGCCAGCATGAAGCCAGAAAAGAAATAAATGGGCTGTCAGCAGGAGCAATCTAAGCTGTTCTTTCTGATGGCCAGAGAGGAAGCAGCTTTGGTGCATTGTGGATTTGGCTTGTTTGGGTGTAGTTCTGAATCTCAAGTCCCAAGCAGTAGTTTAAGCACCAATCAGGAAAACTTGCGACATGCAGAAGGCGTATATCCTTTGAAAAATTGAAATTAGGCAACATTTCTGGAATATTTTCTAATGATTTTAGGAGCAAGGTGAAGGATTCAATTGTCAGGGGGTGGTTATTGGGGCAGAAGGAAATAGTGCTTTTATTGGTAATTTAAAGGAAGGTCTGGGTTCTGTAGGGGCAGAGGGGACTGTTAGTAATCCTGGGTTTTCAGGTGAAGGGACTGCAGTGAATCACCAGTCCTGTTGATGCAGAGGAGATGGGTATCAAGGAGCCTGTAAAGAACTGAACAGGAGATGTTAGGAAGTGTTGGCCCTCAAATACTGCTGCTGATGCAGCTTCTGGTTTTAAAATAAGAATGGCAAAAGCTAGTAGTTAGGAGATTCAGTTTACTGGAATGGACATGCCAATATGAACTCCAATTACAATGGAGAAATTGCTGGTATAAAAAGACTCTGGATTTTATCCATTTATATCATGAGAAATACTAGTCATAAACATATCAGCAACACAATTGTTGCATCCTAAAACTGAGTCATTTAATGATGTCAATTACTAAGGATCTGAATCTAATACAGCAATTTGTGAACACTATGTAGAAACAGATGTGGCAGCATGCCTGGCAGAAATATTCAGTTCTAATTCATTATATATTCTGAGTTGTTCTGAGGCTGTTTCTGAGCCATGCAAAGATTCATGCCATAATATGATGCCATAGAAATAAATACACAACTAAGACGTATGTTCAGTTGAATGTAAGTCACAAAACCATCAGCTGCTTCCACTGTTTTGTACAAGGACGCCACCAAGTTCACCAAGACTTTGCAACCTTAGGCTGGCCATTCGTCATGTGTTCAGAATGATATCCTTAAGCAGCAGCATGGTACAGGACAGTAGTCGTCACACAGCAAAAGTATTATCAGAGTGGTTCCCCAACAGAATTCATCAAATTAAGGCCTTTGCAATCGGTGTAATGAATGACATTTTCATCACAAGATCCACCTTGGAAGTTTCATGAGGCATCCATATTGTACAAGGTGTTTAAGGAGACATTCGTGACATTAAATAAAGACTGAAGGATAAAGGTATTTCTAAGTGGTCCCCATAGCAACAAACACCCAAGCTGTTAGTGAGGAATAGGGCAGCAAAACCCTAAGAGAAAGAGCCAAGGTGGTTACAGTTCAGATATTAGGCTTGGAACATCTACATCAGTGTTTGTTTTGATACAGATGAGTTCTGGCCAAACTTGTTTTGAAACATTAAGGCCATCAGCAAATAGCCTTCATGCAAACTCATTCATCATGCTTGCATTAGAGTTCTCTTAAAAATTCATATGCTTGTTCTCAAGGAATAGGCATCACCCATCACTGCCACTCTTATACACAATTGATAATTAATCTGGTTGAACCACTTTATATCAAAGACAAGAACCACAGCAATATGGAAAAGTCAAAGTTAATATAAACAGTTTTGGTGAAGCTTGCAATCCAAAAACTATATTTGATTTGTTGCATATAACCCATGCTGTGAAAAACAATTCTAGGACAATTGATAGCAATGAATAATGAAAGAGCTAAACCTCCGTTGGTGTTCAATAGTTGCTATCTTGAGAACATGGCTCCTTCCCCTCTAGGTTACCAAGATACAGATAGAGATACAGATCCACCAAACTTTTGAAAAGCCAGGATCCAGATACAGCCAGGATACATCAAGTACAGAAAATATAATAATTTTTGTAATTTTAAAAACATATTCCAAGTTTATAATCAAAAGCATTCATGAATCACATCATTGGAATTGAAATCATTTGATGAATACTGTGTTGATAGTGAAGGGAATATATAGCTTTCTATTAAAACTTAATATATATTATAAATAACTCATATAATAAATAGTAAATACTATATTATATGAGTTAAAGCTTAGGAATTGGCAATTGATTAGGTCATATAAGATAGACGTCAGTTTTCTGGCAGACAGCATACATACAATAGATAAAATAGACACCATTTTTCTGGTCAACTGTATATGCAAATGGAGGGGAAATTCCATCACAACATCCAGACAATACCAACACATGAAATGAGAGGTTACATAATAATACTGCACATTCCACAGCATTTCCTACGACGGCCATAAAAAATACACGGAAACAAAATTATTAAAGGGTGGCTAGGTTGACTAGCAAATTTATTTGCCTAGTTTTACCAAATTTATGCAGCTTCTCTTTAAATGCATTAAATTTATAATTTTGAAATTAGGAATCACTGCATGGGAGGAACAACCGCCAGATTGGGTTAGGATCCACACAAGTGGAACCAACTGTCACAGATCTATCTCCAAATTTTGGGATCCATGTCTCATCCACAGGATCCATTTCTCCTCCACAAGATACATTTCCAAAATTCAATGGAACAGTTCAACTAGTGGTTCCCTGACAGATCTTGGCAGATCCAGATCCAGATCAGATACACGGATCCAGGACCTACCCCCACAGAACATGAAAGGCAACTCAACAATTCAACTCCTTCAATACTACATGGCAAATCCTTGACAACATTATGTGAGAATGTGAGAATATAGCCTTTCTGACAAACCCTTTTTTGTTCAACAGATTATCATTTGATGCAAGAGAAGAACCTAAGCTTTTCAAGAAAAAAACAGATCTCCAATCTGCATGAATAGTCCTAGGCTCGCTCCAACTCTGATACCACATTACAAAAGCTAGAAACCTTAAATAGGGTTACATCACAGAACACATGAGAGAGATACCCACAATAACACTATGATATTATGAATAAAGTAACTTTGATTCAATAAGCCTTATATCAAAACAAAAGTAGGTAATTGGCACAAGATTATACCTAGATAAGATCCATCTCTTCTCTGGGTTGGGAGGAAAATAACAAGTTGTCAAAGAACCTCATTAACACACTTAGGGACAGGGATTCATTGGTCTTTGTGGATGGTAGAAGAAGAAACAATTGTCCATTTTCTTATTTCATGCCTTACGCCCTACAAGTTTGGAAGAAGATTGAATCTTCCACATGCTTAAAGAATGTGTAGATTGGCAATTCTATAGAAGGTCTTAAAAAATGGGAAGGCAATGTGGCAATGTGGCAATGTAGAAATACAAAGCTTTACTTTCAAATTGTGAAAGAAACTATGTTGCATGAGGACCTGTAGCCCCCAAGACATCCCAGACAGATTTTGAAGTTGTTCTGGGCAGATTTTGGGGCTGTTACAGCAACATAGCTCAGGTTTTGTCAACAAACATTGATACATGAACAATATGATCATTTTTCCCGCCAATTTGTTTTGTATTATACCAAATCTAAATCTAAATCTGTCCAAGTTGCAGCTCAAAACATTACAGCAAGGAAATCACCCATGTCAACAACCCAAGAAATGCAACAACTCAAACGTTTGAACCTTGTGATTATTGCTCTTGTTCTTCTCATTTTAGTGGTCATCTTAGCTTTTACATATTGTACATATGTGTCCATGAGAAATTCAAGTGCAGTTCTTCCACCATCCCAACCTCAAGCAATGTGAAAACAATCAGATAGTAGTGGCTTGAATTGGGTACTAAATGTTTGAATAAAGAATCCAAATGAATCACCTTCTTAATCTGAAGTATGAATCTAATCTCTTTAAGAAATCATGCATTTATATCTCAAACTGTTTTGTAGTAGTTTTCAACAGAACTATAAAAATCTACATATGAAAATCATATATAGGAAATGTGAGGAAGAATGCCTAGCATCCATGCATCTTGGGATTCTTTCTACAACATGGATACCTCTCTAATAGAATACATCTTGCATATGGTTTTATTATGATGCAGTTTTGCATGAAGAAATAGTATGATTACACAGACTTGAACATTGATCAGTATACTAGTGGAGCTTCAGGGAAAATAAATTTATATCAAGACATGAATAAACTGGAGTTACATACCAATTTCAACCCCAAGACCTTGAAGGCTAGATATAAGAACATTTGCACCAAACAGGCGCCGCATAGCCTCCCTCCCATAAACTGCCAGTTGTCTGCTATGCAAATCTTCATCTATGTCTACATCAGGCGAGTTACCATCACCAGCCATGTTCACGTCCTGATTTATCACCTCACTAGTGCTCTCAGGACGCGGTTTCTTCACTGAATTCCCTATGGCTTCAATCCCAGCAGCTCTCTTTTCGGGTAGCATATAGTGCAGCTAACTGTTCAAAATAACACTCACTTATTAGCATATATTGTAAAACATTCACTGAAGCCATACTAAACCAGACTAAAATGCACACTAGCAATATAAGTAATGATAAAAGCAAGAAAACAGGGCAGCAACCAGATAAAATGATTGTAAAGAGAATGCAGTCTATACTTATCTACACATATTTCATTTACTCATGCGTTGACATCAGGGCAGCACCCAAGCAGGATGGTTAATGAGGTTACAACCAATATACTTCGGCAAAAACTTCATTTTGCAACAGGATAGGCAACATCACATCACCCCAACAAGGAGACTGATGAGAGAGAAGACTGAAGCCTAAGCACAAACTTCACCTTCGCATAGGATGACAGAAACACAGACCCTAGACAGAGTTATCTCCTTCGTTTTAGTCTTTTGGGGTAAAAAACACTCCACTAAAACCAAGGGTTCAAAGACTCGAATGGTCGCCTAAGCCAAACGTTGTAATGAATAAATAAATAAAAATTGGCAGCAAACACAGAATTATAATCCGACCTCCCGATGGACCAGCAAACGTTAAACCATCATAATCCCACCTCCAGATAGGCAAGAACACCTATAATGTGTCGACCCAGCTATAAAGCAACCAAAAAGGATAGAATTGAACAACCAAATGATGTCCTGAAGTAGTAAACAAAAAACTTCACATCCCATAAAAACACAATGATTTAAATCAAAGCCAGGCAGACAAACTACATACTATTCTTGCAACGGAAGGCAGGAAATCCTTTACTCAGCATATTCCCATCTATTTCTTCCAAACAAAGCCTAAGTCATACCCTGTAATGCAAGACAGCCGTCCTTGGAGAACAAAGAAGCCATAAAATAAAACAATACTAAAAAGGATTCCATAGCCGCTCCTAAGAAGAGAAATACAAACCCCACCCAGACCCGCCCCCGGAAAAAAAAACCGTCAAACCCTAGTAGATGTTCCACACTCTTAAATAATAGATTAAAAAAAAAAGAGTAAAAAACACAAACCCCAAAAACTTATTTATCCTGGATCGTGTTTGCAGGCCCTGTGCGGACTCAACCGAAATCGAACTGCAGACCACAGCGTAGCCAACATCATAGAAAACACTTGCCCTTAAAAACAACAAAAAGAAAGATGCAAAACCAACGGCATCGGAAAGCGTAAATGAACTCAAACCTGTTCAGTAGGGAGCCAAATTGCACAAATAAGGCATCGATTTGAAGCACCCGAGCTGTAGATCTTGAAAATTGGCCGAATTCGGGCTCAGAATCGGCCGAATCTGATCGGCTTTACGTCTATATGCCAAGCCAGGGGTTCGATCATCCGTCCTTCAAACCCTTGTTCGGCCTTTGCCTGGAAATATATCGCGAGATGTACGCTCTTCCGCCGTTTAATACAACGAAAATAAACTTCGTTTTAACTTAATAATTTAACTTGTGTGTATTTATATGTTTTGAATAACCACTCCCCCTACTTTGCCCCGTTCAGTTTTTACTGTGCCCCGTTTACCTGCCCACTCCCGGAATACCCGCCTGAATGTTTTGATTGGTCGCAAGGGTCTTTTTGGGTCTGCTGACGGCAATATTCAGGTCTTGTTATTGACGTGAATTTATGGCCATTCTTTTTTTTTATTAAATAATTAGTTAGTTGGGCTTTATTTCCCAAAAAAACCAAAAAGATGTCCGTAGTGTTTCATTCTTTGGTTGAGTTGCGTGCCAACCAGAAAAGAGTTACTTTATTTTAATAATTAATAAAAAACAAAATGATTTTAAATAGAGTTACTTGGAGTTTAAGATGTAGGAGTAATTGGTAATGAGTAATTGAGATGATTAGTTGTAAATAAAATATCATTATTTTAGTGTATACTTGCTAATAATTTATTTGTCAATTTTCACTAGCTCATTGCTCATTCTGTTAAGATGTGGGTCTTTTAGCAACGACCCGGGTTCAATCCCCTGAGATGCCTCTAGGTTGCGGTTACTTAGCCAATTGTTGAATGGTTGAAATGCACAGCCCTAAGTGATGGGCATTTCTAACAAACAAATAAAAATAGCTATTTGGGTTTAAATAGTTCAAACTATATGTTTTTGTTTGTAAAAATTCAATTGTGAAAAAAAATGGTTTTTGTAGATTTAAAATAAAGTAGTAATTATTATATATTTATCTTAATCGAAAATATTATAAAAATAATATGATGAATGGGTTTTTGATCACTGAATTCAAATCCAAAAAATAAGTAAAATGGTGAATTGGTTTTTTTTTCTAATCAAGAACTCACCTCATGTAAAGGAAAGCTTCATTGACAACACAATAGCATTGTAAACTTGGCCCTAGGCTAGTTTTTGTGTTGGGAGCAAGAATGAGAGCCAATCGAGAGTGGAACTATCACCAGCGTAGATCCAAATCCTAGGTTCTATCAAGCGCCGAGATGGATCAAATCTTTCGAGGTGCAAACCTCTTCTTAGGTATCCATTGATTTGATTCAAACCAAAAGACACATCTTTTTATTTAAGGTCCACATATAATTTTATTATCATTAATATTTAATATTATTTATGACCGACATATAATATTTTTTATTTTGTTAGGAACGAACATTGCATCATTTCCGCACACATGGTTTTAAAACCATATGCAAGGCCCTCCTACAATCACGGGTTGTTTAGGAGGCCTTGCACATGGTCCTAAACCATTTCCAAGGCCCTCCTAAACCATGGGTTGTTTAGGAGGCCTTGCACATGGTTTAAAAACCATGTGCAAAGCCTCCTAAACCATGTACAATAAAACCATGGGTTGTTTAGAATGCCTTGCACATGGTTTTAAAACCATGTGCAAGGCCAACATTTTTTTGGGATAATTCAATTTTGTGTTTTTTTTTCACCCACATATTTTTTTTAGGGATAATTAAATTTTTACTTTTTTATTGTTTTTTAGGTAGGAAGATTACAACATCTCCCCCATATTAGATTGTTTTTGTAGCCGAAATTTATTTTGGCCTATTAGAAAAATTAATTTTTATTAATAAAAATAAGGTTACTAAAGTGATATTATTTTTTATTTTGTGTTACAAAATCTCTCCCATAATATTCACTATCACTATTATTTTTTGTCGACATGTTACAAACGTTACTGACTTTACAAGATCTCCCCCATAAGGTATCCAGATGGAATGTCCAACGCCTCACTCTGTGTCAATGCCCGCGAAATATAGAAATCCCTCCTCCTAATGCCCTTTTCAGCTGTGGTAGTCTAACTACACTTCAACTCTCCAACTACAATCTCACAAATATTCCAAACGGTTTTATCTGATACAAGAATCTCATTTCTTGCTCTTTCAGTAATATCGAATTCACTGATGAATCTTTAGCTCTCTTCATTTCTCGTTGCCCAGTTCTGCAAGAACTTTCCATAAACCCTTCTGTTGGCCTGTTGAAGCCTGTAATCTCAGGCGCCCACATTAGAGATAAAGTTATAAATGATAATCACGTCGAGGTTTTAACCATAAAATGTCCCAAACTTGTAACTCTGATACCAGAGAAGATAAATGTTTTGAGAGTGAATGGGGTGTTCTTTCAAGAACTTTCCCATGGCGTCCGCAACGTGACAATGAAGTGTGAAAATAGATTAGTTGAACTATCGTTGATATTGGAGTTGGATGAAGATGCACCCAATGTTTCAGCTGAAAGGGTTCTTGAAATTGTGAGTGAGTTCAAATCATTGAAGAAACTCTCCATTGATCTTTGGGGCCGCCTTCCTAGGGAAAACGCAGAGATGACTGTTCCTCTTTTCAAGATCCTCGAGAGGCTTCCTAATCTCGAGTTTCTATCCATGGCTGGCCTCTTTGCTGTGGTAAGACAGAATTGGACTATGATAACTTTGTGATGTCTTTACGGTGGGAAGTGTCACCACTGTATTGTATAATCTGGACAGAATATATATAGTAAAGTTCATTTTTTTTTTTTAAAGTCAAAAAGTTGACATAGTTTTGGATTTGCAATGCAACGCAGGAGTTTGCTAGAGATCGGCTGCCACGATGTTTAAGCACCCCACTGGTTAATCTTCGGATAGTTCATGTAGACACTATATACCTAGATGATAGGGATATTGCTGTGTTGGGTTGCTTGCTTGAGAGCTGTCCTGCCCTTGAAATCATGGAATTTTGACTAGAAGATCCATATACTGAAGCTGGGTACTTGAGATTTTCAGAAACATTGTTTTCATTGACCAAAGCTTCAACGCAGGTGAGGATATGCCAGGGCATTGCAGACGGCCACCCAATATTTTAAACATTGTTGTACTGCCATTACACATTTTCTCTGTTTGGAGATGATCCTCTTCCTCGATTACCCATGATGCTCTGCGATATTAATGGATGGCCAAGAAAACAACTTCTGAATTTTACTTTAATGCATTAATATGTCAGTGCTTATTCAATGTGTTATTCTGTGCTATTATGTTTACGGAGATAAAATGACATTATTCTGTGCTATTAGTTTTTATTAATAAAAATAACTTTACTAAAGTGATATTATTTTTTATTTTGTGTTACAAAATCTCTCCCATAATATTTACTATCACTATTATTTTTTGCCGACATGTTACAAAGGTTACATCATGTGACAAGATCTCCCCCATAATATTCACTTTCACTATTATTTTTTGCCGACATGTTAGTAACGTTACATCACGTGACAAGATCTCCCCCATAATATTCACTTTCACTATTATTTTTTGCCGACATGTTAGTAACGTTACATCACGTGACAAGATCTCCCCCATAATATTCACTTTCACTATTATTTTTTGCCGACATGTTTAGTAACGTTACATCATGTGACAAGATCTCCCCCATAATATTCACTTTCACTATTATTTTTTGCCAACATGTTAGTAACGTTACATCACGTGACAAGATCTCCCCATACTGGGCTGTAGAGCGCCTCTCGGCGCAACCATGGTTACACGAGGTCTTAGAGGGCAGCATCCCCCCTTACATGAAAGAACTACAGCCCCCACCCACAGGGAATTGAACCTGGGCTTCCATCAGGTCATCCAAGAGGCCCCCACCTTTGGCTCACTCCCTCAATCCCTGGTTGGATCTTATTATCATGGTTAAAGAATGGTGTTGGGTTCAAATTCTTTGTAGAGATGTTTCATCTTTTATGCTACCTGACATTCATGGATGGTCATAGCCTGAGTGGTAAGAGGAGGGAATAAAACCCTCCCCACCTAGGTTCAATCCCCACCAAGGACATTTTGGTTCCCGATGGCTTGGTTGGAAGCGTAGGCATCACTATAAGGGGATGTCTCGACCCTAGGTTAAGTCATGAGTTGTGTGTTAGATATTGGCTTGTGGGTTGTTTGTGGGTTGTTGTACACCTTTAGTGGACATAACTGTTAAGAACATGTGTTTCTTCTTAAGAGGCTGTACGTTCAAATCTAGAGGGGGGAAGGTATGTACACCTCTATAGACTTTAGCAATTAAATCGTTTCGCAGAGAGGGGTCCCTTGTCCCACAAACAGGGGGTCTCATACACCAAATAAATGTGGTTGTGACCTTAAAAATAAATTGTTATTATTATTATATTTTATTAGTATCCTATGGTTTATAATGCAAATGTACTAGATTTGAACCTAGACCTCGCATAAATAATCCTAGCCAATTATTAATTCCCGTGTATTTTTAAAAGGCTTGTTAAAATAAACTAATATGCTAACTTAAGTATTCAAATGGGCGTGGCATATCACTAATCAAATATCTAATGACATTGACAACAACCAACTAAGCTAATCCCTTAAGCTTTTCTAAATGGAAAAAAAAATTATATATTTCCAATTTTATTTATTAATAAAAACTCAATAATGATATTCCAAAATTAACAAATAAAATTAAAAGTTTGCAAACTTTCATTTTATTGGTTTGAATATACAATTTTACATTTTATTACTAAATCTTATATTCTAATCTACACCTTTTTAATTGTATATTATAATCTACAATTTATTTTTATCTTTAATATTTATTTTTTACGAAGAAAAATACTTATATTAGATATTTCAACCAAAATAAAAACTACATGTGTGGGCCTACTATTCTCATTCAATTTTATGCCATACTCTAATTGACCACTAGACCAAATAATATCAACCTAAATAGGCTCCAAAGAGAAACAGGCATTTCCATACGTATAAACAAAACATAATGAAAAGTGTAGACTACGGTATGTAGGGAAAAAAAGAGATAAAGTCCATTAGAATATGGGTTGAACAACGGCTAGCAATTCACCATCTTCATTGAACTCATGTATAACCATGGTGCCTTCTTATAGGTTGAATGCTTCTTTGGATAGCAAATAGGCTTAGGAGCTGAATTCTTTATAGATGTGTTAAATGAGAAAATTCTCAAAATTGGCTTTAGCTTCCTTAATTCTTCCAAGCATGGATTCCAAGGTAAAAGTAGTAATGTTTATTTTGTTGTTGCACCAATCGATCAAGATTTTCGAATCACCAAACACTCTAATTGAGTTGATACCTTTTTCTCTTATAAACTCAAGGAGCGATCATAGAGCATAAACCTTGGCACGATTATCTGTTCTTGCACCAAATCCATGTTTGAAGGTAAAATAATGAGATTAGGACATATGGAGAAGAGCTCCAACTTCACAAGTGCCATAATGCCCTTGACGAGCTCCATCAAACAACCCCCACACAATATTGTAGTTGGTAGTTGGAGCTTTCAGTATCCTGGGACTGTTTGTAGAAGTAGTCTTCCAACTTTCTCTATAGGCAGTCCGAATCTTATGCACCACAATAGTTGGATACCGATATTTTTCATAAAAAAATTGCGTTGTTACGACAATACCAAAGACCCCAAATGACAAACCAAGGTAAGGTCGAATGGTTATAGACATATAAATCAAATGTTGAATTTTGGTTGAGCTTTGATCTTTAATTCTTTAAGTGCAGAAACACTGAATACTTGAAATCAATGAACCATTCATACACAAACATTCGACCATAATAGAAGATATAACCTAGGGGAAACATTCAAAACATTGAGGATGAAAAACCCCAGCAAATATTCTCAGTATAATAATGATAGATAGCAGAGAATGTCTTTTATAATGGTAGATTGCTTTCAGCACCCCATGTGCAAGATACTAAGAGAGAATAAACACCCCAGGTGTAGATACTGAGCAATAGAGAAGAGAGATCAACCGCATGAACTTTGTAATGTGTCCAACACACTAATAACTTACCAAAACCACTCTCATGCAAGAAGTAGTGAATCACTACATGGGGAATTAGTCTCCCATGCAAACTATAGTGAATGTTATTCTTGGAGAATTGTTCTACACCTCGGTTTCTTAAACATGCATACACAATGTGCAATGCCTTTCATCTTTGACATTAAATTGTGCTCTACTGACTTCAAGATGAACTCACCTTCTAACTAGATGTAGGATCACTCCCCAAGGTGGGTGGTGTAACATCCCCATACCCCATAATGCGGATAAATTAAAACGTTTTCTTTAAGAACCCTTGTTCTCCTTTCTAACACGGGGCATGGACGTTATCACACTCTTCAACATTCCTTCTCAGGCTTGGAAACCATTGTAAAAGACATTTCACCCTGCACAGATCCATTCTGCAATCAGAATGGTCATTTCCGCATTAACCTTGCCCTTTCCGCATTTCCGCTTCTGCCTTTCCGACCTCGGAAATTGGGAATCGGAACCTCAAGGTTTCAACGGAGTGAATGGTCCAACTTCCTCCTTCCACACTTCCGCACTTCTGCCCTTCCGACCTCGGAACTTAGCAATCAGAACTTTAACAATTCAACGGAATGGTCAACCAATATTCCGCACTTCCGCCTCTCGCACTTCAGAGCTTGAAAATCAGAACCTGAGCATTCGACATAAATACTGAATGGTTCTTCCGCCCTTCTGACCTCGGAACTTAGGAATCAAAACTTTAACAATTCAATGGAGCGGTCAACCAATCTTCCGCCTCTCGCATTTCGGAGCTCGGAAATCAGAACCTGAACATTCGACAGAAATACTGAACGGTTCTTCCGCCTTCCGCACTTCCGCTTTCCACCCTTCTGACCTCAAAACTAAAAAATTAGAAACTTAATGTGCGACGGAAATACTTAATGACTCTTATGCCTTCCACCTTCCGCACTTCCGCTTTCCACATTTAGAAGTCGGAAAAACAACTTTTTGATGGAGTTACTCAGCCACGTTTCACCTTCCGCATTCCGCCTTTCCGCCCTCCAATGTGAAACTTGGAAATCGAAAAACTAGCTTTCGACCTTAGCCCTTTCTGCACTTATGACTTCCGCTTTCCGACCTCAGACTTCGGAAATCGAAAAGTTAACTTTGCCTTAGAATTTTTCTGCACTTTTTTGCTTCCGCCTCCTGTAGGCGAATCCCAGGGTGAGAAAAACCCACATTCTGCCTTGTTCGATCGCTCTCTTCCAATTTCCGCCTTCCGCCTTCCCTGGGCAGATTTCAAGGGGCGGAAACGCTAAGTTAGGAGCATTTTGACTCTTTAACCAATCTTTTAACCTTCAAGGACTTAGGCAAAAATGCATGAAACATACAAGGCATAAACAAAAGTAAAATGCAAGAAAATATACCCAAGTAAACCTCTACTTGATCATCAATAAGCATTCAACATGATTATAACAGTTCATATGCAAATATAGATACAAATGCAGGAATATTCATCAACAATAAATTCTACTAAAACATTGCTAGCATTCATCATATTCATTTAGTTAGTTAGTCATTCATAAGCAACTACATTACATAAACAAGAATGACAGAGAATACTTATCTTGAGTGATGGAGTTGTCACGCAACTAGCTATGTGGCTGCAACGTTCCACCCAACCTTAGGCCACTGTGTTCATTAATCTCTCAACACACTGCCACCTCTGAGCTTGGCATGATTTCCACAAGGACTAGAGAACAACATGCTCACACTTAGCCGGGACACATCAAAACACAGTCAAACCAACCTACAGTTGGGTTTCTCAGACTATTCGACCAAGGATTACACACAAGGCTAAATACAAAACAAGACACAACCAAACCAATATATAATTGGGTTTCATAGGTTATCAAGGTAATGACTCACTCATAGGTTTATCAGCCAATTCTGGGCCTCTTCCACTCCTAATCCTTTCATAACAAAACAGGGATGCACATCACAACAATCCACAAGGATAACACAGCCACATAGGCTTCACTCTATAACACAAAGAAAGACAAGGTCTCCTACCAATTTGTGGTTCAGGATAATGCTACAACACATCAACCAATTTCTCAGCAAAGGAAATATACTTGCAGAAACACATAGCAGCGCACTGCTCAACCCAAAAATGCTCTACGACTCTGCTGATTAACAATGCATAATCATGAAAGAATGAATGGTTGAATGAACCACCCCCTCCATGAGGAACAACAACAAAACTCTTTCGACTGAGGGAAAGGACGGACTAGCACGCATCACGTGCTTCCTTGCGTCAGAAGCAAGAATGTGGCTTCTTTAGATTGCAGACTTGTAGGCTTGCTCAGTCAAGCCATCAGACTGCCATGCCTTGCTCTACCCAAGGCATTAACTGCCTCAACCAACTTCTAGAAGAACTTGATGATTGAGGACAAAGGACAAAAGGGTAGTTGAGGGTACATGGGTTTCGCCATTGACATATGGTCACACCCTATTGGTTCAGGGGGTTTGACTAACTCCCCACCCTATCCCATGTGGAATCATGCCCCCATCTCTTTCACGTTGCAGTTCCATAGTTAGTTGTGGTATTTATTAATTTGTACATTTACATGGTATTCAAAATATGTTGTGCTTGACTTAGCACTATCCACATGGGCATCAACCTTGATCACCTATACAAAAAATCGAATCAATGACAGGGCCTTGGCCTTGAGATCCATGCCATGATCTCAATAATATATGTTAGATTTTTATCTTTCAAGCTATCATTATGATCTTAGGATCTTATCTGAGAGAATAACATGCACAACAATAAAACACAAGTGACAATGAACACAAAGATTTTCCTTGGGGAAACCATAAAGGAGAAAACCCCACAACTTCCTCAGAGATAGAATCAGCACCAAAATCAAAACCCAAAAACATAAAGATGATCTCCTGATAGTAGTAGTCTCTCTCTTGTCCCAGCAACATCTCTCTCACTCATGCGCCCCAATGAGAGTGTGTGTGTACAATAAATAGAGAGGATCACTCTCTATTTATATTCTTTTGTTCACTTAATGTCCTCTCCAACATGTCAGCCTCACTTAACAATTACTTACTAGAGCCAACATCTCTAGGAGAGTCTAATAACCCTAGTGCCCCACAACTTGTGGGGACTTTTCCCTTCCATCCAACAAGCAGGGTTATCCTTAACACAACGGTGGGGACTATTTCCCCGACTTACAATAACTCACCTAGGGTCGACTTCTCTAAGATAGTCTAATAACCCTAGGGCCCCACAACTATGGGGACTTTAACCCTTGTACAATAGGAGGGTTACCCACAATGACTTGACATGACTCAATTACATTACAAACACTTCTCGGAATAAACATCGAGGTACAATACATAAGATATACAAGTGAATACATTTTGAAGTTACAATTACATCAACACTCCCTCTTAACTAGGAAGGTATTCTCTTGACACAATTTATCAGCACAAGTCTTCTTCTCTGTATCATATGGATCATCATCGAGTGCTCATCATCTTCAAGTCATCTTTGTCTGGATCTGGATCATCATCACTGGATCTGGATCATCACTCGATCTGGATCATCTTCACTGGATCTGGATCATCACTCAATCTGGATCATCTCTACTAGATCAACATCACTAGATCTGGATCATCACTGCTGGATCATCATTACTGGATCTGGATCATCACTTAATATGGATCATCACGGGGACATCATCATAGGTGTTATCTCATGATTCTTCTCGTCATAGGAAGTTCTACAGAGCCAGCTCTTTTTCATGTTGGTTGTAGGCCTAGCCTCCATGTAGGTCTTTTTCAGTGCTTATATCTGACCCTAAGTTAGAATGGCCAGCACTCACATCTGACCATGAGAGGAACACATCCAACACCATGTCGGAAAGGCACAACACTTACATTCACCAGCATTATAGGACACAACTAACATCATATGTGAAAAGGCACAACACTCACATTCACCAGCATGATAGGACACAACTACTATCATCTGTGGAAAGGCACATCACTCACATCCACCAGCATGATAGGACACAACTACTATCATCTGTGGAAAGGCGTAGCACTTACAATCACCAGCATGATAGGACAAAACTACTATCATATGTGAAAAGGCACAGCACTCACATCTAACCATGGAAGGAACTTAATCCTCTCACCATGTCAGAATGGCACAGCCCTTACATCTGACCTTGACTCGTCAGAAAGGCTCTCGGTCCCAGACTGAGGATCCCTGGTAACTGACCAGGTGCCTCCATTCAAAGAATGGCAACAACCCTCATATCTGATCAAGTGGGAACATATCCCTCAATCACATCAGAATGGCCCTGCACTTATATCTGATCATGTGCAACTACATCCCACAGTCATATCAAAATGGCCCTCAGTCCTAGACTGAGTATTCCTGGCAACTGACCAGGTACCTCCATTTAGACAATGGCAATAACCCTTATATCTGATCATGTAGGAACAAATCCTACAGTCATATCAGAATGGCTCAGCACTCATATCTGAGATGGAAGGAACCAATCCTCTCACCATGACAGAATGGCTCAGCCCTTACATCTGACCATGGAAGGAACCTAATCCTCTCACCATGTTAGAATGGCTCTAGGTCTCATCATTTCCCCTTGGAGGGAACCTCGATCTGGAGAACACCAAGCTTCTCCCTGAAGTAATCAAACTTCACTTTGGTCATTTCTAGCATAGAATAACATCAGGGCTGATTACATTCAAGGATAACCTGCGAGCTTCGCCAGGACCGATTACATCCGAGGACAACCTACAGGTCTGTTTACATCTAAGCAACCTACGAGCTTCGCCAAGATTTATGCTCAGACAACCTGTCTCACCAACTATGCTAGAACTCCCTCTTTCGAGAGATCTCGATCTGGATCACATATTGGAGCTTCATTGCTCCTCTCTCCCAAATAGTAAGTGGCAACATCTTTTGCCTCAGCTGTACTCAGCGCCATGTAGGACTCCATCCTGCCAAACCAAGAGATCACACTTAATCCCATACTGAAGTAGCACCTCGAAGTGCTCTTCCTATCAATGGCACTGCCTGTCCAATACGAATCCTCATAACCCTCCAGGTTAATCTTCTGATTTGCCTCATACTTGAGCCCATAATCAACTGTACCCTTCAGGTACCTCACTGCATGCTTTGCAACCATCAGGTGAACATGTCTCAATGTGTTCACAACAAAGCAAATATCTGGTCTCGTATTCATCAGGTACATCAAGGACCCAATCATCTGATGAATCATCGTAGCATCAACCATCTATGATGAAGCATCACTCAATAGATTCATGTTTGATGCCATAGGTGTGGTCATGGCCTTGCAATCCATCATCCTAAACCTCTTCAGGATCTCTGCTGCATACTTCCCTTGTTCGAGGAAGATTCCATCCGCATTCTGCCACACCTCCATGCCTAGAAAATAGTGCATCGACACATAGCAGGAGCATCACTGGTCTTCCACCTTCAACCTTGAAGCAAAGGTTGGAATCCACTTTACTCTTAGTAAAGCCTAGAGTCATCAGTAATCTATCCATCCTGTCGTACCATGTTGAACCTCAGGATCTTCTGCAGTCACTCCCTCTGAATCATCATACTCCTTCTGTCTTCCGTACTCTATGCACTGAAACATTCTGTACTGAAGTGACAAGTAGCTTCCTCGGCTACTAATATTCTATGTATCCATCTAGGGTCACTGGATACCAAGATCCTTTATCTTTGAAAGCTTTCTTGCACCCATCTGTGAGCTTGTCATCCTCTACAGGCTTTCATCTTCAACCTTGTAGCAAAGGTTAAGATCTTCATCAAGCTCCTCATGTATATGTTATCCCATTGGATGCAAATGTCTCTTCGTAGTCTATGCCTTCTTTTTGTGAGAAGCCTCGTGCTACGAATCTTGCCTTGTATCCCACGATGTTTTCATCTACTGCATGATGGAACTACAAACTTCCCTTCACGTATCAATACTGCATCCTAGACATCATTCTTCTTGAACTGGTCTTCCCTTTCTTCTTGGTTACTTCTTCATAGCTGGAAGGTTCTGCATCAATGATGTCGCTGCATTCGTCATATTATTCTTCATCTTGAACTGTCGTCACTTGTTCTTCGGAACAAGTATCATCCTTCTTTGCTTGTAGGTGATTATGTATGCGATCTTTCCTACAAGTCAAATGCATTTGTATGGTTAGAAACATTTCATAAGGAATATTCATACTGGCAAATTCTTATGCATAAATATATGATCATGCAACTACTTTAGCCAATACAACATTCATCCATATCTCATGGAAACTTTCTAGATGCCTTCCATCTCTACCAAGACAACATTGAGATTGTGCACTAATCCAATATGTCAACAAAGAGATTTCATTCTAGATAAGTAGCAATAGAGAGTTGTATAGCACCATGAGCTACTTACCCATCACATGCATATTACTAGTATACTTTCATTAATGCAAACATTCTATCATGCATAATGCATCAACTGAATATAAACAAATGCATAACAAAACAATATCATGAAATGACAATTGAATACTTATCTTTATTTGTTTCATGGGTAGACTCCTTCTTGATCCTTCAGCTTCATCATCATCTTCTTCATTCATCATTTCTTATCCAAATGCTAAGATGGATAAGAGTTTCTTCAAGAGTTGAGTCCTTCGTATTCCTCATTGCTTGAGGGATCTTCTTTGGATGCTGAGAGCTTGATCTTCAGTTGCTCCCATCTTCTCTTCTCTTATTATGTGTAATGCCCATATTTGACTAAACATATCGACATGTTGCATTTTGTTTTCTTAGTAAATGTAGGACTCAGTTCGACTGAGTAAACCATATTTATGACATGATAGATGTTGCTACTATGTCTAAGATGTTACTATGCTTATGTTGATACATTGATTATGATGTTATGATTATGTTCGTGAGGTTACTATGTTATAGTTATCATGATATTCCTTTATTCATAAAGACAATGTATGTTTAATTGTCATCATTGATAAATGTAATATATATATGATGTGGTACATGGATCTTGACCCATGATGTGATCAATTTAATGAGTTATACAATGAAAGGAAATGTTGTTGATAATATGCGGGCCAACTACTGATTGAATGGAGATATTATTATGAATGTATGTTTTGAAAGTACTAATCTGCAAGACACACATGCTATGTAATAAATGGATACTTTATATGAAGTGTGGTATAGTACCTATTTCTCCAGAAGAGCCTTGATTACCAAAATTGATGATACGATGACACAGACCAATAATCTCGATAGCAGCAAAGTATGTTTTGATAGGGTATATAGACCCAGGATGTTGAGAGGGATGGATGTGTTCCACCCTATGTTTTTATGATACCCGAGGTCGTGGGAGGGCCGTGCTGAGACACGCTCCCCATGTTGTTGTGATGACGACGGTCGGGTGCCTGAGGTCGTGGGAGGGCCGTGCTGAGACACGCTCCCCATGTTGTTGTGATGATGACGGTCGGATGCCTGCTAGGAGAGGCTAGGTCTGCTGTTTAGCTGACGCTATCGCTCTCAGGTTCTTATGTGGTCAGGTCGGTGAAGCCGACATCCACTTCTATACTAGCAGAGGAAGGATAGGGAGGGTGCAGACGTAGGTTAGGATGGGAGGATGTTATAGCTAGTACTGTGTTGGGTCAGGGGGGATCTACGACACCAAGATTAGTAGTAGTAGGTGTCTCTTCCTTAAAAATAATTGATTGAGTAATGAATCTGAAAATATAATGATGTTATAACTTAATTCATTAATAATTAATGATTGATGATGATGAAAAGATTACATGTTTGTATGTTAATTCGGTTAGGTATTTGCGATTGTTATGTCTTGTATCCATAAATGTCCTATCTATGTGAATCATTATTATTTTGTTAATATTATTATTATTATTATTATATATATAGGGTATATGATGTTTTCTTATAGTACGTGTATGATCTATGCATGCACTGGCCACGCATGCACGCTTTGCACACGTATACCAATACTTAACACGATCAATAATGGTATAGGTTTTCATAGGTAAATATGTTAATGAAATAATGAATGTTAAGTTAACATATTCATTAATGATAGGTGAACATTGTAATACGTAAGTGATCAAGTGTCGTAAATTAGAATAATCCTTAGAAAGTTGTCGTGCATAGACTTAAAACATTGTTCATTTACATTAACAAAATTTTCAGGGTTGTTTAAACCCCTAAGGGTGCTTCAATTATGAATCTAGAGATAACATGCTCATGACTATGATACTTGTCATTAAAAACAAACAACTATAAAATGTCTTTAATTATAATTATTATTAATGGTATTATTATTATCATCATCATTATTATTATTATTATTATTATTATTATTATTATTATTATTATAGTGCCTCTTGTGGTAAACATAACCGATAGTTTAATTAGACAATTATTTCTATTATTATTATGATAATTATTATTAAGATCTCGTGTTAACCATAGTCAATTATTTAATTAAACAATTAATATTATTATATTGTTATTATTACGCTCTTGTGGTAAACATAGTCAATTGTTCAATTAAACCCAAGTGGAAATAACTAGAATAAAACAATGATGAATTAAATAGACCAAATCATTCCGTGTAGGTTAAACATGTATATTGAACTATGAAATATGACCATCAAGATATGACATGATTGATTTTATAATACTACTTATTAATATGATTACAAACATCGGATTCTGATCAAGTAAGACAACTAAGATACTCACCTGTACACAAGATAATTACTAAATTATTATTTTATTCAACATAATTGATTTGAATAAGACTAGCTATTAAACCGCCATCCCGTGAGGGACCAATGGTGAACATTCCAAGAATTAATAAATGCTAGACAACCAACTTATTCGATTCAATTTAAATAACCTTAATTATTGGGATGCTCAAGATAAGGATAATTGAATAAATAAATGTATATTCATGATTATAAGAAGGGACTAGCATCGAAAAATGGAGGGGGGGGAGGTGAATGAAGTGTTTTGGAAAAGAGGCGGTGGAGGAAGGTGGAAGAAAGTAGGAAGAAAATGAGTATTTAGGGGAGGTATCAATTAAGAGAAATGGGGGGGATTGTTTTGGGGAAATAGACTTTGCATCAGCGGGAAAAATGACTGAGGAAAAAAACTTGAGGAGGGGGATAACTCAAGATGAGAATATCTGTAAATGACCAAGAAATGGGTGGAAAGGAAGAAGGATATAGAATGGAAAGGAAGCTGCTCTCGGTATTATTGGTCTGTGGGCTCGGGGGCTAGGAAACCCATGGGTTTCCTAGGGCCAGCACATGATGAGAGCTGGTCGGCAGGGTGGCGCCACATCATTTTGTTAATCAAGGCTTGGATGGAAAACTGGAAGAGGAAGGAGCCTACAAGGTCTACAACAAACTACTACAACCGCTGGTTCCAAGTATTTAAACTCCAGGTATTTAGATACTAAATTCATGCATAGTATTATTGTCTAATTTACCAAAAATTCACGACGTTTATCAAACATGTACAACTCATATCTCTACATTAATATGGTTACAGTTCATATCTCTACATTAATATGTTTATAAAACTAATAGAACAGAGATGGATATGAACCTGTAATATGATTAAAATGTCTTGATTTTATTACAAACTAACTCAGAATGTGCTTAAGATAGAGAACATCAGAGAAATGGACCCAGTGCTCTACCGGTTAGGCAGAGCACTACATTATGAGTCGAGCTTCTTCTTCTTCCCAGAGTCTGTTGAAAGTAATCACTTCCTCCTAGCACACATTCCTCGCATGAATGGATCCCATGATCCTGGGAGGCCATTCAAGGTGGCTATCACCACTTCTGTATTCTCCACTTCTTCTTCTACAGCTACAAGTTGTTCTTTGATTTGAGAGTCCCTCGTAAAGTATGAATGTATGGTCTCTGCATTCTGGATCTTCACATTCTTCAACTGTTTTCTCAAAGTCATATTCTGATTTATGTTTTTCCCTTTAAATATCTTGGTCAAGGAATCAAACATCTTTGGTGTCTTTAGGGAAGACACTCGTGGTACAAGGTGATCCATGATTGAATCAACAATGAGCTTCTTGGCCTTGGCCAAGTTCTTCTTGCGTAAGGCTTTGAGCCTCATCTCCCTCTGGAACTGGAACCTCTCTTCTTATGTAGGTGTCCAATTCATTTTCTTCAGAGAGATCATATACTTCCATGCTTGGAAGTTGTTAAATTCAACAATCTTATCATAAAGTTGATGTAATAGATCACTTTGAAATGAGAACCTCAAATGAAAATAGCAAAAGATTAGATCTTACCGATTTGAGGTGTCCGTCCTGGTTTCGGAGTTGGTTGATCTAGGGTTAGAGAAACCCTAATTTTCAAAACTTGGAATCTTTCAGAGCTGATTGGATAGAAAGATAGATCTCTTTAAGGCAAGCTGTCTAATGTACTCATTTTTTGAAAACAATGGAGGGAAGCTCCCAGAATAGGAAGCCCTTGTTTACTAATTTCTTCTGCATAAATGCCTGCTACTATTTCTGTGGTATCTCCGAAATTACTGCTCCTCTATGTCTAAAACTTCGCACTAAGGTAGCCTCGCCTGTCCCTGTTCTAGCACCATAGGTTTCATCAGAATTGGTTCCACTAATTGGGACTTATGATCGTTTTCCCAAGGTGACCTGTTTTAGGACTGTTCAGCATAGCGAAGTTGTATAGACTGCCACATGTCACTGTTTCATCTTCTGGGTCTGAACCTCGGACCACTGAAAGTAAAGTCCATGCCCTTTTTGGAACATCTTCAGAAATTTCATTTGGACCTTTGTAGCCCGAGATATAGCAATTCTCCCTAGGTGTCCTGTTTAGGGATGAATCCTGGAGGAGGCGAGAACCCTAACTTGGATGGATCATATCTCCTAGGATATAGAGAATTTGAGGCTGAATTTTGGATACAGTATAAATTAGGATTTTATCTTTGGCATGTGAAATTTTCAGCTCCTGAGCCTTCTCCACTCCCGATATATAGCGAATGTACCTAAACTTATCAGTTTTAGTATTTAGGGTTTTTCTAGCTCGGGGTCAAACTAGGGTTTGACTTTCCCGGAGTTTCACCCAACCAAAAATCTCAACCCAGCTCTCTAAAATTTGATTTTGATGAGGAGAGATATCCTATGCCAGGCTCACTAAAAAATTCCTCTTTCGTAAGAAGCCCTAATTTCCCGCACCAAAAACTGAAAATGCTCGGAATCGAATTTCGCTTCGACAGAAAGATGCGCCCTTCAATGGAGAGTCATCCTAGCATACTTTTGCTGATGGATTATGGAGAGAGACCCAAAAAGTAAGAATCCCTAGCTTCTGTAGCTGCACAATGTCTTCTTCTCAGGTTAGCTCTGATACCATGTTAGATTTTTATCTTTCAAGCTAGCATTATGATCTTAGGATCTTATCTAAGAGAATAACATGCATAGTAATAAAACATAAGAGACAATGAACACAAAGATTTTAATCGGGTAAACCATAAAGGAGAAAACCCCGTAGCTTCCTCAGAGATAGAATCAGCACCAAAAGCAAAATCCGAAAACATAAAGATGATCTCTCGACAGTAGTAGTCTCTCTCTTGTCCCAGCAGCTTCTCTCTCACTCATGCGCCCCAATGAGTGAGTGAGTGTAATAAATAAAAAGGCTCACTCTCTATTTATATTCTTTCGTTCACTTAATTTCCTCTCCAACGTGTCAACCTCACTTAACAATTACTTACTAGAGCTGACATCTATAAGAGAGTCTAATAACCCCAGTGCCCCACAACTTGTGGGGACATTGCCCTTCCACCCAACAAGGAAGGTTATCCTTAACACAACGGTGGGGGCTATTGCCCCGACTTACAATAACTCACCTAGGGTCGACTTCTCTAGGATAGTCTAATAACCCTAGGGCCCTACAACTGTGGGGACTTTAACCCTTGTACAATAGGAGGGTTACCCACAATGACTTGACATGACTCAATTACATTACAAACACTTCTCGGAATAAACATCGGGGTACAATACATAAGATATACAAGTGAATACATTCCGAAGTTATAATTACATCAACAATATATACATCATGTACAATATTAATACCATGGGGTCAAAACTGGGGTATTACATTCCCTTCCCCCTTACAACAACACTGTCCTCAGTGTTCTTATAAATTGAACAAAAAAGATACACTGGCACTACCTCAGTGCTATGCGAAATTGAACAAAAATGGATGTGCCAATCGCATGGCATCCTCTAGCTCCCATGTAGCCTCTTCAGGACCGTAGTGCTCCCACTACACCTTCACTTGTCCAACGACTCGATTCTAGAGCACTGTGACCTTCCAGTCGAGGATGCGCAATGGCTCCATTTGGAACTCTCCCTCGGATTCCACCTGATTCACATCCCAATCAATCACATGGTTAGGATCATGTACATATTTATTAAGCAAAGAAACATGAAAAACATTATGAGCTCTAGTGCTAGCAGGCAATGAAAGCTATATGCAACTGGTCCTATTCTTTCAAGCACCTCAAATGACCCACAATATCTAGGTGACAACTTGGCACACCTTCCAAGCTTCATGGAACTCTTCCTTGCCCTCACACTGAGGTAAACATGATCCCTAACACATAAATCTTTGTCCACCCTATGCTTATCAGCATAGCTTTTCTGTCTATCTTAAGCTGCTTTCAAGTTCTGCCTGATCTTTGCAACCTCTTGATCTTCCCACTTGGTCGGTTTGTCCATCACATACATGCGAAGCATGTCTTCCAGCACTAGATTCACTCTCTCTGTCTATCCATCAGACTGAGGATGGTAAGCAGTGCTGAAGTTCAACTTTGCACCCAAATATACAAATAAACCCTTCCAAAAATTGGAAGTGAACTTGGGATCTCGATCTGAAACTATTGCCTTAGGCAATCCATACAATCTGAAGATTTCCTTCACGAAAATATTTGCAATGTCATTAGTCTTATGTGTGGACTTAACCAGTATAAAATGTGCTGCCTTTGTCAACTTGTCCACTGCAACCATGATGGAATCATGTTGCTTCCAAGTCATTGGAAATCCTGTAATAAAATCCATGGAAATAACTTCCCAGTTCCATTCTGGAACTACCAAAGGTTGCAACAACCCTGATGGGTGTTGATGCTCAACCTTCACCCGCTGACGTTTCCTGCACCTTGAAATATACTCAGCAATGTCCTTCTTCATTCTTGGCCAAAAATACTGCTTTATGGCTGTAGCAATTGTCTTCTGATATCCTGGATGACCAGAATAGGTAGCTTGATGGATCTCATCCATGACAACTTTCCTCAAATCTACTACATTTGGAATATAGATTCTGTTTTTATAAGTAAGAAGTCCATCTTCTTCCAATTTATACCCTTCATACCTCTTTTCAGAATTTTGCTACTACAACTTGTCCTTGACCTGTGCATACAATTCATCTTCAACAGCATGATTAACAATCTGTTGCTTCAAATATGATTGGCAAATACTAAGAGATGCCACATGCATTTCATGTACTTTTCTACTAAGTGCGTCAGCCACTTTATTTTCTTTCCTTTTTATGTGTTTGATTTCAAAATCAAACTTACATAAAAACTCCAACCATCTAGCTTGCCTAGAATTTAAGGTTAGTTGATCAAACAAATACTTCAGACCACACTGGTTTGTCCTCAACTCAAATTTTCTGCCCATTAAGTAAAGCCTCCACATCTTGAGAGCATGTACTATGGCTGCAAGCTCCAGATCGTGAGTTGCATAATTATTCTCATGATTCTTCAACTTCCTGGACTCATAACACACCACGTGGTTGTCTTGCATAAGAACTCCTCCAAGTCCTTGACCACATGCATTGATACACACCACAAAATCTTTTTCTGGGTCTAGAATTTTCAAGACTGGTGCACTTGTGAGAAGATTCTTCAACTGCTAGAAGCTTTCTTCACACCTTGTCATCCATTCAAATTTTATTCCCTTTTTTTGCAAATAAGTGATGGGATGTGCATCCTTGGAGATTCCTTCAATGAATCTCCTACAGTATCCAGCAAGTCCCATAAAACACCTTACATCTGTCACATTTCTTGGAGTAGGCCAATTCATAATGGCCTCAATCTTCTTAGGGTCCACATATATTCCTTCATTTGAAATAATGTGACCAAAGTAATGAATTTAATCTCTATAGAAGTCACATTTGCTCAACTTGGCATACAACTTATGCTCCCTTAGCAATTGCAACACTATTCTCAGATGTTCTTCATGCTCTTCCTCATTCTTAAAATAAATAAGATTGTCATCAAGGAAGACAAGAACAAACTTGTCTAAATACTGGATGAACACACTATTCATAAGACACATAAATGTAGTTGGTGCATTTGTGAGACTAAATGGTTCCACTACAAACTCATAATGTCCATACCTTATTCTGAAGGCTATCTTATGAATGTCTTTATCTTTGATTCTTACCTGATGGTAACTAGACCTCAAGTCAATCTTAGAGAACACCTTTTCTCCTCTCATTTGATAAAAAGGTCATCAATCCTAGGCAAAGGATATTTATTCTTCACAGTGACCTTATTCAACTGTCTGTAATCAATACACAACCTGAGTGTACAATCTTTCTTCTTCACAAATAGAACTGGTGCTCCCCAAGGAGACACACTCGACCTGATAGACTTCTTCTCCAACAACTCTTGTAGCTGCATATTTAGCTCTAACATTTTTGGTGTACTCATCATGTAGGGTGTCTTGGACACTGGTGTTGCTCCTGACACAAGTTCGCCGTTGTGAAATCAATATTCCTCTTTAGAGGAAGTCCTGGAATCTCTTCAGGAAAAACATCCATGAATCCATGCAACACATGAAAGTCCTCCAACCTATGAGCGTCATTCTCTGCTTCCTCCAACACATGAGTTGCATACACTCTGCAACCTTTCCTACAGAGATTCTTCAGCTGCATTGCTGAAATATGCCTAATAGAAATCACCTTTGGAATGCCTCTTACAACCCTTAAGTTGCCTTCTTCATCTATGCTCTCAAAAGTATTGTTGTAATAATCAAACTTTACTCAGTGTGCTTCCAACCAATCCATTCCAATGATAATATCATAGGAACCAAGTGGTAGAACATTCAGATCCATACAACCGACTAGCCCATTCATAACTAATGGACATTTTTCCACCACTTCACTGACCTTTATCTTGGTTCCAATGGCTAGTTGAACTAACCATGATTTGTTATGTTGTAGCTTCTTAAAAGCACAAATCTCTACTACTCTAGGAGTAATATAACTGTGAGTAGATCCAAGGTCAGTTAAAACAGAAACAGATTACTCAACAATCTTACTTGCAACCTCAACCACAGTTGGCTGATGATCTGTCTGACAGTCCTCCAATGCTGCATAAATCCTAGGGACAATTCTTACTACTTGACCCATTGTTTCAACTTCTTGAATGTTGTAAGTTGGCCTTGCATTCCCATTTTGCTGCTGACAGTTCCTATGCAAGTGGGGTCCTCCACTTTTCCAACATTGGAACGGTTCTCTTGGATCCTTGGGATCTCTTGGCCTGTCTCCCATCATTCAAGATGCCTTGTTTACAGCTTGTGATGGTTGCCTCTGTTGATTTTAGAAGTTAGAGGGTTTGAAACCTTTCTTCCTCTGATCAAACTTTTCATTTCTTTTGTCCTTCCATGCCTTATGGTAATAAGGTTTTCCCTTTCTTTGCTAATAACAATTCTTAACTTTCCTTATTGCTTCTTCCAAAGTTCCAGGTTCATAAAACTCAATTATGTCTATGTAGGCTTGAGGTAGGCCACTTAAAAAAATGTTGGATTTTTACTTTTTCATCCTTGATGTACCTGACATACCTTAACAACTCCAAGAATTTATTTGCATACTCTTCCATGGTCACCTGACCCAATCTCAGCTCATGGAATTCTTTAATGCTACCATCATAGTACCTATCAAAGAGGTACTTCTGACAGAAAAAACTTCTGGATTTGCTTTCACACAATCTTCCTTTCTCTGATATTCTTCCGTTACCTGAAGTGTTCCCACCATATGGATGCTCTTACAGTCAAATTGAAGATGGTTACCCCAGCCTTCATATTCCCTGAGTAGCATTGGGCTTGGAAATATTTCCTCATCCTAAGAAGCCAAGATTCAACTTCTTGACCAGTCTTCACTTCATCGTTAAATGTAGGAGGCCGTGCCTTCTTGAATTCATCACGTGAACGGTTCTTGTAGCGCCTCTTTCTCTTGTTCTTGTGAGAAAAAGAGCTTGATCCTCAAGTGGATCCTTCAAACTTAGATGATCTACTAGAAGATCTCTTTCTTCTTTTGGCACTGCTTTTGCTTCCTTCTGGATTGGTTTCTCGATGCTCAGAGTTTATCTTTCTTTGAATGTCTGTCAAACTCTACAACATGGTGGCATTCAACTGATGCTGCTCTTCATGAGCTTTAATCATGCTTCTCATGGTGGCTGGGATGCCTGGTGAGGTTTCTTGAAATATCCTCCCATTAGACTCTGTATTGACATTTCCAACTCAGATGTTTTCCCCGATGACATCTTCCTCATGCGCATAGGGATCATGTGCATCATTCATGTTGTAGGTTATCATGGCTGAGCCAAAAACCCACTTTTCCAATCTACACTATGAATCTGCAAAGATGTGTTAATAACACCATTTGTTAGCTACATAACAATTTTAGAATTAGAAAACCATTTACTTACTGTCCACCTGGCACATCTAGGCCCAATGCTTGTAACCATAAGCTCTGTCAAATGTTCAATTTGGCCCATTTAGGCCCTAGCATTGCAACCCACATCTATGATACCAATCTGTAACGTCCCCATACCCCATAATGCAGATAGATTAAAATTTTTGCTTAAAGAACCCTTGTTCTCCTTTCTAACATGAGGCATGGATGTTATCACACTCTTCAACATTCATTCTCAGGCTTGCAAACCACTGTAAAAGTCGTTCCTCCCTTCACAGATCCATTTTGCAACCAGAATGGTCATTTCTGCACTAAATTTTCCCTTTCTGCACTTCCGCTTCCACCTTTCCAACCTCAGAACTCAGGAATCGAAACCTTAAGGTTACTATGGAGTGAATGGTCCAACTTCCACCTTCCGAACTTCCGCCTTCTTCCCTTCTAACCTCGGAACTTGGGAATCAGAACTTTAACAATTCAACAGAGCATTCAACCAATCTTTTGCATTCCGCACTTTCGCTTTCTGCCTCCGCACTTCGAAGCTCAGAATTCGAAACCTGAACATTCGATGAAAATAATTAATGGTTCTTTCGCCTTCCGCACTTTCACTTTCTTCGCTTTTGACCTCGCAACTCGGAAATCAGAAACTTAATGTGCAATGGAAATACTTAACGACTATTTTGCCTTCTGCACTTCTGCTTTCTGCCTTCAAAACTCAGAAGTCAGAAAAACAACTTTTCGACGGAGTTACTCAGCCACGTTCCAACTTCCACATTCCCCCTTTCTGCCCTCAAGTGCGGAACTCAAGAATAAAAAAACTAGCTTTCGACCTTATCCCTTTCTGCACTTCCGACTTCTGCTTTCCGACCTCGAACTTTAGAAATCAGAAAGTTAACTTTGTCTTAGAATTTTTTCCGCACTTTTCTGCTTCCACCCTCCGCCTTCCATAGGTGGATCTTGGGGTGTGAAAAACCCACATTCTGCCTTGTTTGACTGCTCTCTTCCGATTTCTGCCTTCCACCTTCCACCTTCCCCAGGCAGATTTCAAGGGGCAGAAAGGCTAAGTCAGAAGCATTTTGACTCTATAACCAGGATTTTAGCCTTCAAGGACTTAGGCAAAAATGCATGAAACATACAAGGCATAAACAAAAGTAAAATGGAGGAAAATATGCACAAGTAAACCTCTACTTGATCATTAATAAGCATTCAACATGATTATAACAGTTCATAGGCAAATATAGATACAAATGCAGGAACATTCATCAACAGTAAATTCTACTGAAACATTGCTAGCATTCGTCATATTCATTCATAAGTAACTACATTGAATAAACAAGAATGATAGAGAATACTTGCCTTGAGTGATGGAGTTGTCCTGCAACTAGCTATGTTGTTGCAACGTTCCACCCAACCTTAGGCCAGTGTGTTCATTAATCTCTCAACACACTGCCACCCCCAAGTTGTTCATGATTTCCATAAGGACTAAGGAACAACAGGCTCACACTTATCCAACACACATCAAAACACAGTCAAACCAACCTATAGTTGGGTTTCTTAGACTATTCAATCGAGGATTACACACAAGGATAAATACACAACAAGACACAACCAAACCAATATATAATTGGGTTTCATAGGCCATCAAGGAAATGACTCACTCACAGGTCAAATGCATAACACATCTCATCCAAACCAACCAACAATTGGGTTTCTCATGCTACCAAGGCAATGGAAAGGTAGAATTACTAGCTAGTGAGCTCAACCACAGAGCTATGGACACCTACACTAGATCTATCTAGCTTGGCACTTCACAATACCTACACACCCAACACAAGGAAGTATTCCCTTCACTGCTACACAGTTCCCTTAGGCCATACCTTCCCTTCTAATGTTTCCCAGGGTGTGCATTAAAGGATTTGCCAACCCCTCTTGGTCTGTCTATGAGGTTCTTCTCTTCACTAGGTTTATTAGCCAATTTTGGGCCTCTTCCACACCTAAGCCTTTTAGACCAAAACATGGATGCACATCACAACAATCCACAAGGAAAACACATCCACACACGCTTCACTCTGCAACACAGAGAAAGACAACGTCTCCTACCAATCTATGGTTCAGGATAATGCTACAACACATCAACCAATTTCTCAGCAAAGGAAATAGACTTGAAGAAACGCGTAGCAGCGCTCTGCTCAACCCAAAAACGCTCTACAACTCTGCTGATGAACAATGCGTAATCATGAATGAACGAATGGTCGAATGAACTACCCGATCCATGAGGAACAACAATAAAACTCTTTCACGACTGAGGAAAATTATGGACTGGCACACATCACGTGCTTCCTTGCCTGAGAAGCAAGAATGTGGCTTCCACAGAGTGCAGGCTTGCTTAGTCAAGCCATCAGACTGCCATGCCTTGCTCTGCCCAAGGCATTAACTGCCTCAACCAACTTCTAGAAGAAATTGATGACTGAGGATAGAGGACACAAAGGTAGTTGAGGGTACATGGGTTTCCCCATTGACATATGGTCACACCCTATTTTCTCAAGGGGTTTGAATAACTCCCCACCCTATCCCTTGTGGAATCATTCCCCCATCTCTTTCACGTTGCAGTTCCATAGCTAGTTGTGGTATTTATTAATTTGTACATTTACATGGTATTCAAAATATGTTGTGCTTGACTTAGTACTATCACCATAGGCATCAACCTTGATCACTCATACAAAACACCAGATCAATGACAGGGCCTTGGCCTTGAGCTCCATGCCATGATCTCAATAATATATACATCATGTACAATCTTAATACCATGGGGTCAAAACTGGGGTATTATAGGTGGACAAGTGGATGGTTGGGAGGGAGGATGAGAGGCACATGGTAGGATGTCCATTCCCTCGTGCTACCCCCTCATCACACCCCGTCAGACCTCCTATATCCATGCAAATCTACCCTAAGGCGAATGGGTTTGACATGCTCACAAGTACGAGCTCTCATCAATAGACGACAAATGGTTCATCTGTGGAGAAGGCTTCGTATAGAAGCAAGTGACTGGTTAATTATGAGGTGGTTCAGAGCATTCATATTCTCGTCAAGGGTGAATTGGTGGAGGTGTTGGCATCACTCCAGCATGCATGATCATCATTTGCTTCAACTCGGCATTAAAGAGAGTTCCCACCTCCATTTGGGCGCAAATCCGAGCATTGTTTTCTTTTCGCCTGCTTCACTAGAATTCCTTGCGGAGCTTCAGAGTAGTTGTAGCGAGCGTGTGGTTGGCACATAGGAGCATATGGGAAGTCTTGGCGAGTTGTGGGGTCTTCTGTCCATAGAGAATTATGACCACGAATTACCCATGCTAAGGTTAACTTGGGTAAGCCTTGACCTGACATCTTCTCCTACTCCTTTTGTTGTCTTTTTCATCACCCTGACTGGGGTTTAAAGTTGGTGAATTCGGTCCTCCACCTAATCTTGAGCTTAAAAACTCTATGGCTACTCCACCAACTTTTTTTGGTTGTGAGGTTTTCCTATGGCCCGAATTTTACTGTTAAAGGTCTCCATAGGCGTTGAACCTCTAATTTGTTGGGATTTTATTCTTTATTATTTTGATTCTTTGTTGAGTGCAATTGCCCAAGCTCCTAATCTCTTCTGACCCCTCTCCATGGGATGCTCTTGCTCTTGTCGGTTGCCTACCCGTATGCTAGTATGCCTCCTCGCAAAAGCGCCTGTCGGGTCTATCCTACCAGAGGTTCGTGAGTATGAACCAATGGGCCCACCCATCCGATTTCAAAAGCACATGGTTGAAAAAATTAAATGCTTCAAAAGCGAAATCCCAGACTTTGTCTAGGCCACCATTCAGCATGCTAAGAGGGATGTCGAGATAGACAGAAATTGCCTGGGGCTGGAGGAAATAAAAAATGAATTCAAGGATCTAATCCCTGATCCAGGTTCTTCACGAAGTCGTCTCACCCTTTATCAGAAATCCTTGTACTTGCACTGGTCTCAGAAGATGGTTCTTGGCAGAACCTTAGAGGAGAAGGATGAACAACATGGAGAAATCTTGCTCTAGCAGGATAAAATGATGTTGTTCCTACAACGTATACTATACAATCAAGTGGATATTTCTAAGCGGTTGGGCATAAAACTTGAGTCGGGCTCTCCCAGCAGGCCTCATGAGCAGTATGTAGATTGATGTTGCTTCTATTTTCAAATGTCTATGTTTTGGTTTTTTAGAAGCAAGACATCTTTAGTTTTTGCAGTTTATTTCTGTTTAAGCTTCTGTTTAAGACAATACATTTTGTTTTTCATGGAAGATACAATATTAAGACTGATTAAGAACTTGCAATCACTATGGTATAGTCTTGTTTCCTTTTGGGGGACTCTGCCATTTTGATTTTCAAGCTTGTTTTCCCTGTTTTGGGAGGGCTTTGTTTTTTTCTGTAAATTTCAGTTTTTGGCAATAGAAGGAACGTCTAATTTACAAAAAAAAACTGGATGTAGGATCATGTAGTTAGGGTGCTAACGCAAGTGTCATCATGCAAGTATTGTAACTTAAGTGTCGTATTTTAACTTAATTGTCATCTTTTAGTTTAACTAAAGTGATGTATTTTAGTTTAACTAAAGTGTAGTCATGCAAAACACTTTAGTTAGCTAATTTTTCTTATTAACACTTTAGTTAACTATTCTTAACTGAAATCATTTTGATTGTTTTACTGAAGTGAGCACTGTGAGTTCTACTTTAATTAACCAAGGTATACATTGTTAATTGAATTGAAGCTTAACAAATTGAGTTCTCTTTCGTCAATTGAAGTATTCTCATGGGCAATTCAAATTCTCTTTGTTCTCTATGCATTTTATCTTTATCTCTCATCTTATTTGCATGGTCAATATGAGCTAACTTCAATTTATCTATCATATCAAAATATACTAAGAAGATTTGTTAGATGTTGTGATCATATTATATTGCTCTTGGACCAAGTGATCATATGCTAAAGTAATTAAGTCTAGAGGTGGTCAGTCTCTAGAGGAGACTTAATATCCCAGTGACCATGGTTAGTTATATATCACACAGCATTAATGCTTCAGCATGCAAAGCATCACCTCTACACTGGAGGTCCACATCAACACTTGAGGATCCGACTTAACGCACAAGTTCGTAGCCTTGTCCAACAAGACTGTACAACATCATCACTTTGACATATCAAAGTATTTACCTCAACACATGAGGAAGAACCTTTTACATTGAAGGCTTAGTCATTCTTGAGTCCAACCCAAGAATTTACTCCAAGTTCCTGAGTCCAACTCAGGCTCTCTACCTCAACACATGAGTCCCAATCCGGACACAAGATTGGCTCGGAGAATTACTCATGATGTTGTAACTTTAACATCAAACCACCAAGCTTTGAAACACTGTAGCAGCATAGTTTTTTACCAATCACCAATACCGATAACCAATTTAATGACATCTTGCCAAACAATTTTTTGTGAAGGAACAAAAGATAAATAGATGATCCACAAATTCCTCTTACTGGTTGCATAATATGCATTGGTTAGGATTGTGCCAACTTCTTTTACATCCATTGTCCCAAGTCATAATTTTGTTTGCTAAAGCAAGCTAAGAAAAAAATATAATTTTGAGTACACTCAAGAGGTTGTAAGCTACCATAATTTTGTAACCCAAGAGTACACTCAACAGGTTGTAAGCTACATATACCAAGAACTCGTAACTTAGCAAGGGTCGAGACGTCTACAAACACACCGAATATGGAGGCACCTACCCTTCTAGCCTTATCACAACATGTCAATATCTCATTAGAAATTTAAATCAGATTGGGGAGAATGCAAAACTTACCTCCTCACCATTCAAATTATTAACCCCTCAACTAAAAAATATACACAAATTATTTAATAATTTTCAAGACACATAAATTCACACCAAAAATCGAAAGCTATGCATTAATTGCTCAAATTAATTGTAAAATCTTTATCATCATGCCCTAATTAATTGTTTGTGGCTTCACTCTTTAATTGGAATAATTCTCCTGCTTTTCTCTTTGTTTTTTAGTTTACATTATTGGAATAAGCCAGAGACGCTTAAAAAAAATGGAAACCTGTAATCATTTCACCAGATAGACGAAAATGAATTTGATACTATTTGAGATCGTGGGTATTGGAGGACATATTTTGCTCATAAATCATTCGGGATCACGACCAAGTATTGCCACGAGTTACCAGTCTCGTGTTCAACGTTGCGAAGAAAGCAATAATTTCTCTCTTCTGGTCATCAGAGGTCCCAGTTGTGCCAAAGCCAGAGAATGAAGTAATCAAGTTGTATGTATGTATAGAAATCCTAATTCCTGGCGCAGGTATCAAAAGCACCTGATAAAATTCCATTGAAGAAATCTTATGTAACAATATCTACTACGTCTCCACGGCAGATAGAAAGGGCAAGAGCAAACCATAGAATAAAAACACTCGCTGTCATAGCACGAAGATGAACTGCCATATTACAAAGATTGGTGCTATTACTTGCAGACACAGAAAGAGAACTTCGCTTCTGTGTAATGAGGAAATTAGTGTGAGACGTGCTTTCTTATATAGCCATCGACGTGGGTAGTTGATATGATATTTATTTTATCTTGACTATAGGAATATGATATATTCCCGCTTTCTAAATTACCGGCTTCGTTGACTGGAGCCGTAATTGCATACGTTAAGGGAATTACTTCTTGGTTTGTTTTGTGAACGCGTTGAGAATCCAAAGTTCCGGATTATTAAGCACAGAATATATTATTTTGCATTTTATTGTACTTCTACAATAGTTCAATGAAAAGAATTTGATCTGCCTTTTGTTTCCTCTGGTCAGCTACTCGATTAGCTACGTTGTGGATGGGAAGCGGCGAAAGTTTCTCGACCATCCAAAATCGAATTGACGTTCTGTTCAAGTTGGATGAGGAACGAGACAAAGCAAACCAAAATTTTGTTGCTCATAAAAAAATTGTTAAATGTTGGTTTAATAATCATGCACCAGATGACAAGGATTTCCAAATCAAGTGGCAGAGAAATTGGTCTTGAAACATACTGTCTCCAAGGCATGGAAGGAAGGAAATAAGCATAGCCAACTTTTGAAGTGGTATTTCAGTTAGCTTACCCCTAAGTAAGGCGACTAGCATGTACAAATTAGTATTTCTTTTCTTATTTATTGTTTTGAGTCAATGATTTTATGATTACTTACGTAAAATAGTTTGCTTGCATGTTGTTTCAATTTTGCATTTATTTTTACCTTTCAAGAGTTTATTTTATAGGAATATTGGCCTGCTAGTGTAATCATACACTTGTTGCTTTCTTTATTATTCTTTTGACTGCCCTGAAATTTCTCTTAACCAAGGGGATGGAACCTTCTTCAATCTGCTATGTAGAATAGTAGCACCATATGCTTGTATGTCATAGAAATAGCAGCCATCGTTAGGATAACCATATTTTTTTGCAATTGTGTCTTATCCTTGATTACATCTATGAAAGTAGACAATTTCATAATGTAGCGTGGTTCTTTCAAAGTTGGTAATCAGTACTGAAGTACTGAGCTACTATACTACTATACTAGCATGTTCATATTCAGTTTGATATTTAACATGCAACTAGTAAGGAATAATGAATCAGAGGAATTTTAATAGAAGTTAAAAGAACTTGTTCCATACTCTCTTAAAGTTGCCCGAGTTTGATATTTAGCATGCAACTAGTAAGGAATAATGAACCAGAGGAATTTTAATAGAAGTTAAAAGAACGTGTTCCATACTCTCTTAAGGTTTCCCTGATCATGCTTTTCTATGTGCTTGAAAACCAGGTGGAGTTCTGCAACACTACCAAAGAAAAGAAGAGGATGGGTCACATCTCCTCGTTCTTCGCAAGAAAAAAAAGAAATAAATTGTACACTAACTGAAATTTGAACCTTATAGCTGAAGAATAGAGACAAAACCATGCATGAAGTGGGGACAACACTGTGCAAGAAGAGGGAGGGATTTGGCTTGTTGAACTCATGCCAAGTATGGACATATCATGTTAAGAACAAGACACATGTACTACATGCATTGCAAACAACAAAGCTGAAAATGAATGGTATACTTGATCTTATAAACATGAACTACTAGCAAAATAATGCTAGCATTAGTCTACTTCATTTAGTTATATAATATTACACAACCAAAGCATAGGAAAACATTGAGCTTGCCTCGAAAAGAAGCTAAACAAGACCTCCAAATGTTTGATTGGAGGAGATGACGGTCTATTCATATAATTGGTAAAAAACAATGCACAATGTAAAACCTAGGCTATAATAATTGGTTGAGAGAACAATGTTATAAATACTTGAATGAAAAGTTAGGAAATAGTTGCATGCTTTACATGAAATTATGTGCCTAGATTAATGAAAACAATGGCAAGCCAGTTACAAGAGCTCCTGCCATCCTTCGACAACGACTAATAATGTTAGTATTTGTTTAATGGGACACTTCAATTTGTCTAAGCTCTAATAGTATTGGAATATAAGAGCCTTTCAACCATTCGACATAAGAACTTTTTTTCATTTTTCTTTCTTTCTTTCTTTTGCACATATGAAGGCCCTATGGAGCAAAATGTGTGTTGTCAATCTTCTCCCTACCCCTTACTTATTGCATGGACCCAATTATCTATTTCATCCTTTTATGATACAGGACAACTCTCTCCTGAGAGGATTGTCACTACTCCACAGAGTATCGAGAATCGTAAGTTAATTGAGGAGTCTCCATAAGAATCTAGGGACCATGGTCTACTATCTAGGGAAAATATTGATATGATTAATTATGACTTTGTTTTTCCTATTAAATCGATGATTATCTCCCCAGGCTATTTTTGTGGCACCCATGTCAATGAATAATTGATTGGTTCTATTATGGATTATACTCAGGACTAGTCTTATGGTAGTGAGACTCCTGAGAAGGACCATAAAAATATTGATATTTCTTGATATGATCTAATAACCAAGACTATATCCCGTTATAAAGATGGGCCTAGGAAGAGGGGTGGCATCTTACAAGACCCACTGGTTTATTCTTATTCATTAGGGGGAAGAAGATCTTTGATGCCCTCGACCCGTGATCAAGCAACCCAAGATGTAAAAACAAGAAAACGACAAACAATTGAAGGGACTCTTGGAGCGAGTCATCCCTGGACTGAGGTTACCCTATGCTCTTAATGTATCTGAATATCAAAGGGTAGGGCTTCCCTCTAAAAAGTTATCTCTAAAACATCTTGCATTGTCAAACAATCCTTCTGTCATACTATGACAAGAATCCATGGCGAGTGGTGATGCGATTATTAAAGACCTTGGGATTAGTGCACCAAGATGAGACTTTGCAAATGTTGATACCTCAAGCAAGTTGGGTGGTCTCATTAGTGGCTGGAAAACCAATGAGATACTTTGTATTATTAAATGGGCTTATCTGGACTAGGAATTGTTCTTTTCTCCCATGAGACCGAACTTGCCTATCTCATTGTAAATATATATGGCCCATATCATCATAGGGTTACTTATTGGGAAAACTTTTCGACTATGGATTATTGGCTGGGGACAAGGCTGTTTTGGCTAGGGATTTGAACTTTTCATTGCGTGAAGGTGAGACATGGGGGAAAAACGCCCAAAAGGATTAGCTGTCTGATTACTTACTTCACAGCCTCGATGAAAATTCTTTATTTCATATAAATCATGTTTTTATCAGCCCCACCTAGCGCAATAAAAGAGTTGTCCCTAACATAATTGCCAAAAGGCTCGACATATTTTTTATCAATGAATGATTATTCCAGTCTGATGCTTCCTTTAGGCAGTGGGTGGGGGAGGGGGGAAACTTGGACCATTTATTGATCTTTATGGAGATAGCAATGTACTCCAGGAAACATCCTAGTTCATTTAAATTTAATGCATGCTTGATGGAAGATGAATATTATATTCAACTTGTTAATTGGCATCCATATGTTATTGATAGGCATGGGTCGCTTGGTCTTCATTTTCTTAATAATATGAAAAGAATAAAAGAATAATCCATTACCTGGGTCGATGACAAGAAAACTAGGTTAGATTAGGACCTCAAAAGGATAGAAGATTCTTTGGACTTATTTCATGATCAATATAAAGAAGGATTCCTATTCATAGAACACAAAAGATAGATTACGGACCTCGAGACCAGAGATACAAAAATATTAAATGAAAAATAAGCCACATGGTGCCTAAATAGAAGGGACATATGGATACAAAAGGGTGACACCTTTAGATCACGATTGTCGAAACTTGAAGGGTGTAACCCATTTCGCGACCCCCCACAACTTATCTCTCCCCACAAACTTTACTCAGTGAAATCCTTAGCAATCGTTGATTTTCACTACTGAGTAATTTGCGTTGTTCATTTTTTACCATTGCATAACCTGTAGAACCTTATGATTTCCTTCATGGTCCTATGATAAGAAATTTTGGGACCTTATTCCTTCTTTGATTGGCCTGCTCTGCCAACTGTTTAGCCCATAATGGTGCTAACACCTCTGCAAAAAGATCATCAAAATTTAGCACTGGTGCTTACCTAGGTGCTAACAACGGCTCCAACTCGAGGATGCTATCCTCCCTGTGAGGTAGCAAAAAATTACATATACCATGTGCCTTATCCATTGGGTTGGTTCCAATTCTTCCTACAATTTTCAAACTCTGCTCTAGGGTTTGTGAAAGCAAAATTTGCTTAAAAAAAGAAAAACCAAATGAAAACACCTCTTGGAGACCTTACCTGCCTTCAATTTGGGCTTTAAGTCTATCAGAGAGCTATCCACACATGAGACATTAGAAAGAAAATTGTATATACAATGACATGAAACTGAGCTTACTTACAAAAAGTAGTGTTTGAGGAGCCTTCGATTTATAGGGGCTCCAGATACCAATCCACCCTCCATTTCTTCCAATACATAAGAAAGAGGAAGAAGGCCAGTGTGGATAGGAGAAAGAGGAAGAATCCCTCCATTTCTCATGCCAAGTGTGGACAGGAGAAAGAGGAAGAAGCCCAATGAGGCAAGAGGCACCTATCTGTGGGTGAATCTCTTGCACCCCCTTTAGCAACAACAACAGTAAAGCCTAATAATTGATACAAAGCACTTAACAGAGAGTGGATTCTATAACAGTCATCATAAACACATCACAATGCAACATCCGATACAAGGAGTGCTTAATGAAACAAATTCCTCATAGGCAACTACAATGCATTAGCAGGAAATCACATAAATGAACATGATTCAACAGGAAAACGAACTGAATGTAGAACACCGTGATGAATCTCAGAGATGCAGAAGAATGTTTCTCATTAACACTTCCAAGAAAGTTTACAGAGATGCAAAAACCAAGAGCATACTGCTTTCTGAATGAAAGTTCCAACCCTTTCCTCATCAATTGAGGCTATATTTATAGTGCTATGGGCTTTCGAGACCAACATCGAAACATAGCCGAATTCAATTACAAAATGGGGGAATATGATGTAACAAACACGATTTATTCCTAAAACAGGTAATATGATGTAACAAACACAATGGATCAAAAAGTGGCAATGAAACATCTGAGAGGCAGGCCCACTTGCTTTGATAGTGACGTTCTAGAACATATTCTAACGATTTTATTCCTCCAGAAAAAATCTGCATCATTGAATTTTTCCCATGCTTCAAATTCATCTCGCACCTACACTGATCCTTTTCCTCTTTGCACCTTTGGTTGTGCGAAATCCACCGTAGCCATAGATCTCTTTTACGAGAAATCTCTATCGTTCCATACTGTGCCCCTTACGTGATTTCAAAACCCTCTATTTTGTTATCCTTCGTGCCCCTTGCGCTTGCAAAATCAACTAGTACCATCGACCAGATTTCCACCATTCAACTGCGTGGGTCCTACAAGCCTTTCGCAGCACCCCATCCTGTTAACCTCCGTGCATCTCCTCCTCGTGAAACACCTTTGAGCCCTAGATCAAACCTCCACCGTGATCCGCACCGTCCAAAGTGTGGGGTCCTACGGGATTTCACGGTCCCAACATGGCTTATCTTTCGTGTAAGTGGCTGCCGCGAAATCCACTTTTAGTCGTTGATCGGATCCTCATGAGATCTCTGCCGCCCATAGATGCAAGTTCTACCAACATTTCCCATCGCTTCCTCCTGCAAACCTCCACGCAAGTTAAGGGAAAACACATCTCGTCCGTGGATTTGGCCCGACCAAGATCATGGTCATTCAATCAAGAGGACCCTACAAGATTTCGTGGCCCCGCCTTAGCTTATCCTCCGTGCGGGTTCTCACTGTGAACTCTTTTCGACCGTAAATATTTGACACCTTTAGATCACGACAGTCAAAACTTGAAGGGTATAACCCATTTCACGATCCCCCACAACTTATCTCTTCGCACAAACTTTACTCAGCGAAATCCTTAGCAACCATTGATTTTCACTGCTGAGTAATCTGCGCCATTCATTTTTTACCACTGCATAACCTGTAGAACCTTATGATGTCCTTCATGGTCCTATGATAAGGACTTTTGGGACCTTATTCCTCCTTTGATTGGCCTACTCCCCTGCCAACTGTTTAGCCCAGAATGGTGCTAACACCTCTGCAAAAAGATCATCAAAATTTAGCACTGGTGCTTACCAGATGCTAACAAAATCTAAAGAACCAATTGAATATTCGAGTTCCTCTTGCTGGTACACCCAATTTGAAAAAAAAAATCCAAAACATAGTCCAGAAAGTAAAGTTATCACTTATTTAAAATAAATTGTTGTTGGGGTTTTTTCGGTGACAATCATGTAGATTGCAGAGTTGATATCTTTTGATAGAGTGACCATATTTTAGTTAAACCAATTCTATTTGATGTGGAATGACCATGGCATTTCATAATTATGGTCATAATAGAAACTCTAAGAAGTATTAATGGATCTATACTCATTTTGAATTTTTTGTCTCATAAGTAAGTGATTTTCTTCAAAACCTTAGCTTTATTTTTGGAGTTATAGTAAGCAAGACCTTTTTTACAGGAAAAGATGTCGGTTCTAGAATTGAATAGTACTTAAGGCATGGAAAATTACTGTGGAAAGAAGACCGGAGACATTAGTTATGCTATACTTTAAGAGATGATGCCGCTAGATGGTGGAATTCGCTTAACTATGACAAAGTGAAACAACTTATAGATGAAGAATTTGAAAATGTATTTTTAAACAAGTGCTCTCATAGTGTGAAGAATGATAAAGAAAACACTAAGGGTATATTTTCATGCACATACTTTCCATTACAAGTTTATGGATGTGTTCAACAAGAAAATGTTATTATCTCTATAAACCCTGGTAGAAAATATAATCTCATCAATGTGAATTTAGCTAAAAAGTTGAAAGTACCCACAAAGTAGATTCAAAGCACACATGTTGAGGGTGAAAATGTTCAAATTTTAAAAAGGTTTGAATATTACCATGAATAAATATGCATTTCACTCATATTTTCATGTTATCAATATGGACGAAGTGGGAAATGTTTTGGGATATCCTTGACTGTATTCCGATGGTACAATTAATATTATTGTGCAAAATAAGTTTTTGAAGCTTTAGTACAAGAAAAAAGAAATCATCTAGCAACATATGTCTCTTAATAAACATGAAAATCTCAAGGGGTCACATGAAGAAGTCCAACAAGTAAAATAGTTGAATTTTCTACATACATGAAAGATTAAGATTCAGAGGTTGAATCTGAATAAGAAAAAGTTGTAGAAGCACATGAAGAAATTCCCTAGGAAGGAGAAAAATAAGAAAAATATGTTAAGGATGTACATGATCCCAAGGAACAACAGGTTCACGAGTCAAAGAAAGAAGAACCAACTGTTAAGGTTGCAGTTTATCAACACCCATACCACCATGAGAAATAAAATTCATCAAGGCAAGGTCATGAGCTCAACAAAATTACTATGGAACTAGAAGGGAACCCAATATGGAGGTACATGGAGAAATAAGAGCAATGCATGGAGACACTAGAGTATCAAAGCAACATCATGGAACAAAAGAAACTAGAATCAAGATCAAGGTGGCAAGGAAACAGTTAGACCGTGTATCCACACTTCACTTGGATGAATGGATGCTTGTGCTTGGTACTAGTTGGCTACCATTCTTAGTAGATATTATTATATGATCTTCACTCGTGTTTCAAGGGGGGTGGTGTTGGCACAAAATTGAGACTGGTTTCTTGTGCATGGGCTAACAAATAGTCTAGTGTGCTGGCATTTTCAATCCCCCAAAGGGGAAGGTCTCACCCGAAGCACAACATAGACGTGTGATAGGGAGTGGTTAACTGTAAGGATAAGTTTGTGAAAGCTCATTAACATTCAGATTTCAACATATTTCATCTTAAGATACAACAACATTACTTATTAGAGAATATTGCAACATTAACCTTACTCATAGCAAACAATTAAGGAACATAATAGATTAACATTGAGCAGACAAGCATAACACATAAAATTTAGGGCTCGAAAATCCTTTTTTTTTCCTTGGAAAAATTCGTAATTTTATTTATGTGTAGAACAAAATTACATTTATAGCAAACATAGATATCCATCGTTGCCCATGCATTGTGCAATATTTATAAACTGATAGTTCCACTATATCCTTCTAACAAATAACCATTTATCAAAAGTCCATATACTTTTATGACTAGTATATTAGATGCTTTACATCAAAAAACAAAAACATAGCTGAAATAAAATTGTAAACGTAGCACCATGAATCATAGTGCAGGCTCTAGTCCTTCATAGAAAGGAAGGGGATAGTATCTGAAGACTTGACCTTGATTGTGTTCTTCAATCTTCTAGGTGCCCAATTGTAACTGCGCACCTTATTTGGATAACCGGTCTGCTAGCCCATTTCTTTCCCTGTAAACATGGGTGAAAGTAACACTGTCAAAATGATGCTTTATAGCCAAAGCATCAACAAGAATCAGATCAAGGTGAATAGAGTGACAACGCTGTAATTCCTTTATCCACTTTAGAATGATCATTGAGTCCCCAAAAACCTTAAGCATCAAAAAACCCCTTTCCAATGCAAAAAGAAATGGCATTTTTAAAGTATAAAGCTCCATGAAATTATTTGTACCAACCCCCAATCCAGTAGTAAAATAGAAATAGTGCTCATCTGTCAAGTATAAAACAACACCCCCCCACACGTCACAAGTTGTCCCTATGAAGCCCCATAAAAAAATCCCCATGGAATTCCCCTATCAATCTCCTCTGGTCGATAAATTCAAGCCCCTTAGCCCTACCTGGCTTTGGGAAGAAACCCAAGATAGATAAACTATTTGCAGTGATCACCTCAGGGAGAGTGACTTTGTCTTGAAAAATTGTAGAGTTTCGGGCCAACCAAATACCCCAGAAAATAATGTAGGGCAACACTCGCACCTTGATATTTCTGTTGTCCGAAAACCAACTGAAAAATGCATATGCTATCGAGATCCCCTGCCAAGATCCAACCCCCTGTAAAGAATGAGTAACCAAACTCCAAACATGCCAAACAAATCGACACTCTAGAAAAAGGTGACAAATATTATCAGAAAAAATTCATACATAAAACACAACGGCCCAGGCCAACAAAACTACCTGTATGTAGAACATCCCATGTAGGAACCTTATTTTCCAAAATCGCCCAAAAGAATAGTTTTGACTTTGCCAGACACTAGAGTTTCCAAAGACGACCCCACCACCAACTAATGTCCCTGTTGAAACAGTCCAAGTTTAATTGTATATAACCTGCCTTTGGTGTATATATCCTAGTTGGGTGCAGATCCCAGATTAATTCATCGTCCCCTTCTGTGATCCTACCATGAGAGAACCATAGCCCCTAGACATATAATTCTGAACTTTCGTAGTGATCAATAGCTAAACCCAGCCAATCACCCCCCAACCAGCCCTAGTGCCAGAGATTTGTAGTGGCCGAATCCACCACTTCTGATAGGAAGAGTACCCCCCCATAGAACAGAGACAAAAAAACCTCCTCAAGAAGGAGGTGGGATCTACCACTCCCAACCCATGGATCCATGCCCAGCCGCACCCTACTACCAGAACCAACCTGCCACACCAGCCCAATTCCAATGAGATCATAATCCTGAACCAACACTTTCCATATAATAGAAGCTCATCCCTTGGTCTTGTTTTCCAATCGGACCCACTCGAGGACTGGCAAGGGAGCAATATATTTCTGTATCACCACCAGGGTCTATAAGATCAAAGAATAAATCAACCTCCATGAGACATTTGCTGCTAAATCTCTTGAAAAAAAATGAATATTTTTGAGCCACCAGCTAGCTAGGGATTTTGGCAAGGCAATATTGTCCCATTGGACCCATACAAGAGAGTTCTGATTCTTATTGCCCCTCCACAAATATGCAAATCAGAGGCATCAAATATTTTCCAGAATACCTTTTAGGATCCAAGAGAGGGACATCTAGTATACTGGAATGGCCTCTAAAACAGATTTTATAAGAACCAGCCGCCCTGCTCTTGACAACCATCTATGACATCACCCCTGAAGCCATTTCTTAAGTTTCGTAATAAGCCACACCCAGTCCCCTTTTAAATAAGAATTGGGCTTTTAACTAAAATCCCAAATATTTTAATCCCACATCCAATCTCCCACTTGAAAATGAAGTTTACTCACCAGATAACGAACCTCCACCTCCTACAGATTTGAACAAGTAATAGTAGATTTATGTACATTAATTACCATTCTCGTGGCCACCTGTAAGAGATCTAGACCTTCACATAGCTTATCAATATCTATATGAGATCCATCACAGAAAATGAGAATGTCATCTACAAAAAGAAGATGGGAAACAAACAAAAAATTCAAGATAGGAATCCCTTTGAATCCCCCTCCCCCCTTTTCCTGATCAAGAAAACGACTCAGTCCCTCGACCACCAACAAGAAAATTAAATGGGATAAAGGGAAGCCTTGACTCAACCCCTGCCCATCCTGAAAGAATGGGCTAGCTAAACCATTGATTAAAACAACAAAAATGACAAAAGAAATACAAGCCATAATCCACTAGATAAAGTCAATTTCAAATCCTAAATGTGTCAACAACATTCTCAGATATTGACCAACAGACACGGTCATAAGCCTTGGATAGATCAATTTTTATCTCATCCCCCTTCATCTTCTTAGTCTTTAAACTGTGTAAGCCTTCATGGGACACACCAATAGCTTCATGGATCTGACGACCCTCCATAAACCCAAACTATTCACAAGAGATACACTTCGAAAACACCTCCTTAATTCGCCTGGAGATGATTTTTGAAATGATTTTGTAAATACAGTTGCACAGAGAGATCAAACGATACTCATCCAGTGAGTCCTGATCATCTGATTTTGGGACGAGTGCAATGAAAGTGGCATTAAAAGGCCCATTGATAAAACCAGCATGCATGGACTCATTAACATCATGAAGTAGATTGGAGCCATGTGTATCCAGAAACCCCAAATAGAATTCAATCATCCAACCATCTAGGCCCGAACTCTTATATTTTTGGAAGGATTGAAGAACCTCTAGTAACTCTTTTTCCTGCACCTCCGCCATAAGAATCCTGTTGTCCACTGGTTCCACAAAATGAGGAAAAATTGAGCAAGTTGAATCACTTCCGCAATATTATCCCCCGACCTCTCGTTAAAAATATTGCTAAAATGTTGAACCCCAAAATTAGCCAGCCCATCAAAAGAAGTAACCCTATCTCCCTGAGTGTCGGGCAGTCCCCGGATAGTGTTTGTAAGCTTCCTCCCTTTTGCAAATGCCTGAAATTTTTTTGTGTTCTCATCATCGCACAAAATCCATAGGGTCCGACTCTTTAATCTCCAAGTCGCTTCCATTTCTCCCAGAAGGTGCCGACGTCGACCTTCCAACAATAAGACTTCCTCCTTTGTCTCAACTGACCCAAACCCAAAACTTGCTTCTGCCCCTTCCAAGAGGATTCTGAGTCAAGTCTCAGAGTCCTGCAACTCAACCTCCTCTCGCTCCCACTTCAAACAAGCCCAGGTAATAGTGGCCTGCTTCACCCTGCTCAATTTTTTCATAATGTGTACCCTCGCAAACCTATTCCTCTCCAGAACAAAAGGCACCCATTCAGACTTCATAAGCTCACCAAAGGACTGGTCATCCAACCACCTAGGGTTAAACTTAAATGGGTTGGGAGGATTTCTACCCCACTATAAAACTCCAGAATAATCGGGAAATTTTCAGAATCACCACCATCAACAACCCACTTCCTTATCAAATCCACCGAATCCATAAAACATTCCACCACCAAAAAATGATCAAATTGCTTCGCCACTCGATCCTCACCAGATCGTCGATTCTGCCAAGTTGGAAGCAATTTTACAAGATTAACATCTAGTAGCTCCTTCTGGACCAGAGCATTTAAGAAACAATTTTCAAAACATCAGGGACGACCTGCAGTTCCCATACCTCCACCGAACCCAAGGATAAATTGAAATCCCCTCCCAAGATTAGCTCCCGACCATCCAACAATGGGTTGTTAAGAAAATTATCCCAAAAAAGAACCTAATCTTGATATGGCCCATAATTATTGGGGACCATTATCACGCGGCCCAGTTCAAGAAAGAACACCTCCAAACCAATGCCTGAAGAAATACCCCACAAATTCTCACATCTACACACCTTCATCCGCCAACTAGAGGCTAGACCCCCGACCTTCCACGAGAATCAACAACAACAAACTCCCATCCAGGAATCAAAGTTTTCAGGGCTCCCATCACAACCTCAAAATCCCCCATAGTTTCTTCAAGTAGAAAAATATCAGACACCAAATTATCAATTAAGCACTTTAGTGACGATTTTTTGGAAGGGCTTACCAACCCTCGACAATTGTAGGATAAAATTTTCATGACAAACCCCCCTCTCGGGAAATCTTTTCTCTAAGTTCCCAATGAATTGAATACTTCCTTCTATAGGAAACTTCCCTCCTAGCTCGTTATTGAGCCACATACAAGTGTGACTTTTTCCCACACCCTCGAGAAAGACCCGAGGACTTATCCACAAGAGAGGGCACCCCACCACCCAAAGGATCATCAGTATATACCTCTCTGTTCCTAATAATGTAATGAATGTTACGACCCTCCGGAGTACTTGTCGAAGAGGAGAGTGGAGACACTAAGGAAGGGGGTACGTGCAACAAAATTCATGGATCGTGCATGCAACAGAGGGTGGAGTTGGGAGCCCTGTCTCAGGAGACACAACACCCTCCCCACCCACAACCAAACGCACAAAACAAAATTCTGAACATAAAACAACAGAAATGGAAGAAGTAGTAAACATACCCAAGGATGTTGTAGCCAAAGTGGGTTGAGAGAGTACCAAAGACATGGTTTGACCAAGCATCGTACCAACCGCAACATAAAACAACAGAAATGGAAGAAGTAGTAAACATACCCAAGGATGTTGTAGCCAAAGTGGGTTGAGAGAGTACCAAAGACATGGTTTGACCAAGCATCGTACCAACCGCATCACCCCTTGGAGACCCTGCCACATCCACCAAGTTCGACTCCTCCATACCAGACACTGGAGCATCCAAACCCATAGGCTTAGGTACAGTCCCACGCATTGTCGAATCCAAACAACACCTATGCTTCCCCTTAAAATGAAGTGGGCACTTCGAAACCAAGTGTCCATACTCATGGAATCGATGGTAGTGAAATGGAACACCTTTATAATCCAACATTTGATACAAAGGACCATATGGCGTATCGATCTTAATCTTAGCCAAGACACGCAATTTTAAGTCCAAGCGAACCATAATGCGAGCCATCGTCCAACACCCCATCTACTGGAAATAAATTCTATCGTCACATACTCACGCAGATAGTCACCCAACATTTTGAAATGACCCTTAGTCCAATACTCAATGGGGAAGCTAGGAAGCTTAACCCATATCATCTCCTTGTCCAAAACCTCCCTCTTTGCATCGAAGAGTGGAGTCCATAGCTTTAGATCCACAGGTATACACACCATGCACCACACCTTTCTTATCACCCAATCGACATCTACCTTAGAACCGAACATAAAGGTAAACCACCCTCTCGCCAAATTTGTAATTCTGGGTATAGTTGAAATGTGGATATCCCAAGAGTCAGTGGCCCAAGAGATCGAAAAGCACATACCAAAATGCCACCAACGAGCCCTTCCTACAACAATAAGCTCGAAGAACTCAACCACACGATCCATATGTACTTCCGCACCAAAAACCAGCTTGTTAGCCCTAGACTGCAACCTTAAGCATTTGTTTTCTTAGGATTCCTGGATTTCTTCAGACCTTCGACAAAAGGGGGCAGAAAAGGAGTAATGTCCTGAGAGATCGATGTTACACCTCCATCAAACCCCAAAAAAGTACTTGCCGCCCTCGACTTAGAAGGGAGCCCACCAACAACCTCCGTCTCTGAAGCAAACACCACCGCATAATGGGGAGAAAGTACCTACTATCGGAAACCCTGAGGGGGCAGGGAAAAGCCTCGTGAACTCCCCTGTTGTAACCAAAGGTAACTACAGTAGAAACCCAAACCTAAATCCACACCACCAACAGTAGCCCCCCGTCAGCAAAATAGGAACTAACCTTAGACACCAAAGGGCATGTAACCCCCACCAGGCCAGAAAACCCATAAAAATAAGTTTCCATAGAGTTTGTTGGCAAACCAAGAAGGTCCAAATCTCCCCTAGAAACTAGAGAAATGTCAACTAACAGGTCATCTGTGATATCTGGACCCCCCTGTCACTTATGTCCCCATCAATCCAATGGCATCACCCTTCCCAACATCCAGATAACTAAAAATAAAAGCCTCAGAGATAGTGTTAGATGAATAATCGAACTCATGTTCCTCCATAGCGCTAGTATACCCCCGCCTACCATAAATCGCAGCCCTAGAAACATGTGAAGCCCTATCCTAGCCGAGCCACCGCCGTCATCCAAGTTACCACGAGCAATAACAGGTCTTTATACCCACTGCAACCATCCCCCATGTACTGAGTGCCCCAACCACTGCCATTGATGACAAGGCCAAACCCTAGCTCCATCTCCTTCACGCATGCCCAAAAATCATTTTTATTACAACAAATGAACTTCATTACATCACGACTCTACGACCTTAGAATCACCATAGAATTACATGTCATGACATAAACAAAACACCGAATCAAAAAGAAAAACCCAACTACCCAAAATATAGATACATAAATGTGAGAAATTCGAACCAACAAGTGAGTAATTCAAACCACAGGAGAATATAGGAGCATTAGTGAGGTTCACAAATCAAAATTGGGTGCAAGATTCAGCAAAAACCATCAAATTACAGTTAAATTACACACAATGATAGTTGGAAACAAGATCATTTTGGGCTGTGTAAAACTGAAATTGTTATTAACAGGTTTATAAATACATCATAAGAGTTTCGAATGGCTTTGGAAGCCAATTGGGAGCAAAAATCTCAAAATTGCCAAATTGGCATCAAACCCTCCTAGGTGGGCCAATCTCGTCTCAAATATCTCCAAATGGCCACGAAATGCTGAAGTGGCATGGCTGATGTGTGATGGGTCAATGATTACACCTTGGATAGCATGGGTGTGGAAAACTGGATGGTTTATACTCTCAATGCAACATTGATTGCACCAAATCAAGCCAAATTTGGGCAAAATCCCACTCTAGTGCCCCAAGTCAACTTGCCTTGCCACATTCAATGAATGGGAGCACACTAGCAATGATGGTTGTGCATATGTGGTTGGATAACTAGGCTAGAGTACCCATGTGGGTCATAGAACCTCAACTTGACATGGCATATGTCCACCTAAGCACCCCTAGTCCACCTCATAGTGTATTAAAGCTTAAAAAAGCAATCAAATTGACTAATTAGTCTAAATAAGGCACTAATGATGGATTACTGTTCTAACACCCTCCCTTAATCCAACAACTAAGTATTCTCACAAAATGATGAAGGCCTTGGAAACAATGACTCAAGTCACCTCAAGTACATAATCATAAATTTCAATTTTTATTTGTCCATGTGAATTGAGGAAAGAAGGAAAACCACATGGGAAAAAACTCCCCTCAAGAATGGACATGGGGCTGGACCTGCAATGATATAACAACAAATTACCATCCTTCACTCACCCCAAGCAAAGATCTCAGGTAAATGAAGGTCTTCTCAGTGAAAGCCTTGGTAAAAATGTTGGTAGTTTGCTCGGTGGATGGGCAATACTGCAGTGAGATCACCTGGTCATGCACTAACCTCCGAATGTAATGCATGTGAATCTCTATGTGATTTGTCCTCTGCCTCTGTAATGGATCAAGAGATATCTTTATGTCACTTTGATTATCCGCCCAAGTGTTGGTTGGAGAATCAATTGTGAAACCAAACTCCTGAAGAATTCCTTGCAACCAAACACACTGAGTTGCAACATTGACTGCTGCCCTGTATTCGGCCTCTGCTAATGAAAGTGATATGGTGTGCTATTTCTTACTTGACCAGCAAATAGGACCCTTAGCAAACATGAAGACAAAACCTGATGTTGACTTTCTGTCAATTGGATCACCGGTCCAATCTGAATCAGAAAATCCAGCTAGTTGAAGTGAGGAACTAGTTGTGTAGTGCACTCCGAATTTCTTAGTTCCCTGGACATACTGAAGAGTTCTTTTAGCAGCCTTCCAATGGAGCTCATGTGGCTGGTGCATGTGTCTTGCTACAACACTCACAACATAAGACAAATCAGGTCTTGTATGAGTGAGGTAGAGCAAGCTACCCACTAGTTGCTTGTAGAGTGTGATATCCACCATTGGGGAATTGCCAAATTCATGCAATTTAATACCAGAAAGAAAGGTAGACTTGGATACCTTACACTTAGCCATATTAAAATTCTTTAGCAGGTCTGAAGCATACTGTGGCTGACTCAGCATGATGCCCTTACCATTTTGCTTAATTTCTAAGCCCAAAAATTGCCTTAGCAATCCTAGGTCTGTCATAGCAAATTCACTGTGCAAAGAGTTCTTAATTTGGCCAATTGAACTGGTGCAACAACCTATAATAAGAATATCATCAACATAAAGAACAATGACCTACAAGTTAACATCATTTTTTCTGCAAATACATATTAGGGTCTGATTTGCATCTTGTGAAGCCAATTGAAAGCAAGAAAGCATCCATTTTTGCATACCAAGCCCCGGGGGTTTGCTTGAGTCCATACAGTGATTTTTTCAGCCTGCAGACTAATGAAGGATCCTCTTGGAAACATTCAGGCTGCTGCATATAGATCTCCTCCTGTAGTTCACCATGCAAGAAGGCACTCTTTACATCCATGTGGTGAACCTCCCAACACTTAATAGCTGCTAGTACAAGAACTAGTCTAATTGAGTCCATCTTTGCAACCGGTGCAAAGGTATCTGTGTAATCAACTCCATGGACTTGAGAATATCCCTTAGCCACTAATCTAGCCTTATGTTTTATATCAGAACCATCAGCAGCAAGTTTGGTCTGGTAAACCCATTTACATTGAACAACTTTCCACTTGGGAGGAAGGGGAACCAATTCCCATGTATTGTTCTCTTAGAGGGACTGAAGCTCATCTTCCATTGCTGACTTCCATCTTGGTTCTATACAAGCTTGTTGATATTTCTATGGGTCAGAACTGATCAGCATGTAACAGTGCTCAGCAAGAGCACTATCACTTGCAAATGAAGCCTTACTAGTTTGTGATCTAGTTTTCCTAGGCTCTTGGGGATTGCTTGCCAATTCCCCAGCTGCTTGCACAATTTTTTCAGCCCATCTGGGCCTAGATGGTGAGTCATCTACAAAAATATTATATTAAGAAATATCCATATCAGAATTATCAGAAAAAATAGAGCATGTGACATCACTTACATCTTCGAATGGTTGAGGAGAGGAGCAATCCCCCGGTGCAAGTTCAAAGTCTGGAATTGGCTCTTTTTCGAATTTGACACTTCTTTCAACAATTTTTTTTCCAGTGGATGTGTCAAAGAGCTTGTACCATTTGGTGTCCTCACCATATCCAACCATAAGACACTCCTTTCTTTGTGGCTGCAAGGATTTCTTCTTCTCTGAAAGAATTATTGCCCATGCTTTTGTCCTGAATATCTTGAAATTTGAGACATCTAGTTTTTCACCAAACCATGCCTCGTAGGGTGTCATCCCTTTCACTGATTTGTGGAAGGCTATGTTTTGAATGTGAGCAGCACAACTAATGGATTCATCCCATAGCTCGGGATTAAGTTCCCTCACTTCTATCATGCAAGTTGCCATCTCTTTGAGAGATCTATTCTTTCTCTTTGCCACACCATTTTGCTGTGGTGTGTAGGGAGTTGAGTGTTGCATTTGGATGACACACTCCTCACAAAGTTGTTGTAGATTCATATTCACATATTCCTTTCCATTATCATTTCTAAGGACTTTGGTCTTCTTCCCACTCTGATTCTCTACTAGTGCTTTCCAAACTTTGAGTTGCTCAAACACCTCCGATTTTAATTTCAGAAAATACACCAAAATCGAGAGTAGTCATCAATAAATGTAAGCACAAACCTAGATCCACCATATGAGGGAGTGGGTAGTGGACCAATCATATCATAATTCACCAACCCAAGTGGTTGTGTTTCTCTCCTTGCCTTCCCCTTCTCGTAGCTCTACTCAGGATGCTTCCCAATCACACATCCAATACATGCTCCAGTAGATGGCTAAATTTGTGGAAGACCTTCCACCATTCCTTCTTTGTGCAATGTTTGGAGATATCTATAATTCATGTGGCCAAACCTCTCATGCCATAGTTTGGAGACTTCATTGGCATGCGAGTGAAGTTATTTATCACTGGAAGTAGGGAGGAAATTAGAGAATTTGTACATTCTCTCATGATGATCAGCATACCCAACTGCAACAACTTGGCCTGTTGAGATTTCAGAAATCTCTACAGAGTCACGAGTAAAGATTACTCTCTTTGGCTCTCTGGTATGGGTCATCTGGTAGACTGACAACAAATTTGTTGCAAGGTCCGGTACATATAGTACATCACTGAAGAACCCATGGTATAAATCAATTCTCCCAATCCCTTGGGTCTGAGTTTAGAATCATCTCCCATTCGAACTGCTGGGCCAACATTCGAACTCATAAAGGAGAATAATTCTCTCCTGGATACCATATGACTGGAAGCACTTGAATCAATAATAAAGGATGAGGAATTAGAAGTACCTGCCACTAATGCATGACATTTCTCCTTGCCTTCACTTGAACTGGAGTTGCCATCTTTCTTCCTGGCACTTTCAGGAGCTGGAATGTTGTTCTTCTCCAGCAGCTACGCCATGGTGTCTATGGTTTTCTTCATGCATGAGCTTTCTGTATGCCATCCCTTGTGGCAGTAAGAGCATTTGGCCTTCTCTTTTCCTTTCTTCTCCTTTTCTTTGGGTGGATTCGTAGCTCCCTCACTGGATTTGGGTTTTTCTGATTTCTTCTTGTCTGGCAACTTCGAATTCTTGGACTTGGGTTTGCCCTTTTCTGAATTCGAAACCCCCATTGCTAGTGCTTGATATTTGGTCTTGATGGAACCCATTTGGACCAATTTGTCCCGCTCTTGAGTGAGTGACTCCATGAAACTTGCCAGACTTGGCATTTGCCAGTTTTGAAGGGTGAGTTTTCCTGAGTGAAATGTGCTCACAAAGGCTGAGAACTCTGGCCCCAACTTTGAAAGTATAAACAAGATCAGTTGATCTTCCTTCTTCTCAATCCCACATTGTTTTAACTGCAATACAAGTGATTTGAACTTGGTGAAGAAGTCCCAAATTGTGTCAAAGTGCGATGGGCTCAAGCTTATTAGCTCATTCTCAAGCTGGTGACCACGTAGGTCATCAGTTTTTCCAAATGCATACTCGAGCTTCTCCCAAACCTCCTTTGGTGATGTCAAACTATCAAGGTGTAACAAAAACTCTCTTGAGATGCTTAGACACAACAAACCATATGCTTCATCCAATTTGTTAAAATACTTGGCTTTTTCTACAACAGAATTTGGTTCCACTTCAGTGCCCATAGTAACTCTGAAAAGCCCCTTGGCTCTCAATTGAATCACCATCTCTACCTTCCATTCAAATAAGTTGAAAGGTGTTATCATTATGTGGGTAGCCTCCATTAGTGCCCTCATTGATGGTGGTGAAACTGCTAATTGGGTTACACTCAGCAATTCGATTTTATCTAAAATTCACTGACAAAGCAGCTCAAATCCACTAAGAATTTGGTCTGCAACTCAAAAATATCCAACCAGCTCTGATACCATGTGAGAAATTATAACCATCAAGTGATTAATTCAAACCATAGGAGAATCTAGGAGTGTTAGTGAGGTTCACAAATCAAATTTGGGTGCAAGATTCAGCAAAAACCATCAAATTACAGTTAAATTACACACAATGATAGTTGGAAACAAGATAATTTTGGACTGTCTAACAATAAAATTGTTATTAACATGTTTATAAATACATCATAAGAGTTTTGAATGGCTTTGGAAGCCAATTGTGAGCAAAAATCCCAAAATTGGCATCAAACCCCCCTAGGTGGGCCAATCTCGTCCCAAATCTCTCCAAATGGCCACGAATTGCTGAAGTGGGATGGATGATGTGTGATGGGTCAATGATTACACCTTGGATAGTGTGGGTTTGGAAGACTGGATGGTTTAGACTCTCAATGCAACATTGATTGCACCAAATCAAGCCAAATTTGGGAAAAATCCCACTCTAACGCCCCAAGTCAACTTTCCTGTCCACATTTAATGAATGGGAGTGCACCAACAATGATGGTTGGCTGACTATGTTGGAGTACCCATGTGGGTCATAGAACCTCAACTTGACATGGCATATGTCCACCTAAGCACCCCTAGTCCACCTTATAGTCTATTAAAGCTTAAAAAAGCAATAAAATTGACTAATTAGTGTAACTAAGGTACTAATGATGGATTACTGTTCTAACAATAAACCTGTATTGCATATCTTATTGTCTTTGTATTTGGCTGCTTTGATTTTGATATTTTCAAATTTCTCGATGTTCACTCTCCTCTTCCGTTTTACCTTCTGCTTCCTTGATTTGTAAATCATCACTCTCTCAAACTCCCATAAATTTTTGTAGTAGCAGAAGGGGCCTGAGAGCATGATATGTGGTAGAAACATCAGGGACAAATCTTGTCAAGAGAATATCGCCATCCCTCAAAATGTTAATCTAGCATAAATACTGAATTTCCTGCAAGGCATTATTCATGGAAATGTTCTTCTAAAACGAATTAAAACTGGCAAAGATGAAGCATGGAGACAATTGGGCAAGGTCCATTGAGGGATAAAATCCCATACAAAAGTAGGGGACAAGCATTTATTTGGCATTTGGTTTTAGCCTAATATTCATTTCACCTAAATCTCCCCGAATTCCTTTGAGTTTTGTAAAGCTTTGCGGAAACATATAATCATATTCTTTCAATAGTTTGTGACCTAAGGCATCATTTTCTCATCCCAGTAATTCTTGATGGCTACCATCTTTGTTTTATTTCCAGTACCGATGTTGAGTTTCTACAACTTCAAAGGTTTCTCATAGAGTTGTCCCATCTCCTTAGGTTTTGTCTGTCTTATTTCTTAGGATCCTTCCAACTCCTTAAAGGATAAGCTCCACAAGTGCTCAAGCTCATATGGGTTGGAATTATCCTTGTCTACCTTTGTGCAACAAAGAGGGAATATTATTGTGGGAATAATGAATGTGAGAATTTCCAATTATTTATGTGTAGGACATACATACGATAGTCCCACATTCCACAACTTGTTGGTGAATAATGCTTCCTTAATATATGGCAATGCTTTTGTTACCATATCACCGGTTGTAGAAAAGGAAAAGACTTGATAGAAATTTGTGCACATTGTCTTCTAGCATCCAATCTGTTGCTTTGTTTTTTCATGCAGATACCAAGCTTTCAGAATGGAACTTAGTTTTTCATGAAAGAATTAATGAACCCAACATTATGGTTGTATTCCCTTTGATTCCCACTAGTGATCACACAGGTTGATGTGCTCATAGGGATTAGTCTCTCCCATGAATACTTATTTCACCATATTGGCATGTGTGGATGGTTTGAATCCAATTATCAGTGCTAGTTGAGTTGTGTCCCAATCATGTATGCCATATCTTTTCATCATCACTATCTTGCGGGAGTCCCTCTAAGCACGGTATCTAGAACATACATGTTGTATTCCTTTGTTATTGAGTCCATATGCTAAAGAAACTGGTCTATGCTCTTTGTTCTATTATGCCTTGGGGAATTGTGTGCTTCTACTCCAATCCAACAGACTGATTTCACAAATGCACAATGTCTTGATGAGAGCTCATGTCCCCATTTTTCCAATTGTCCCAAGCCTTCTCGGAATCACTATCAAAGGACTGAATACTCCTACAACTAACTGAGCCTTATTTTGTTGGATTTGTCGAAGATTGTGTAACTTCAGAAGATATCTTAGTGTACTTTTATTGTATTATTGTTATACCTCCTTCGTGAGACGTTATTGATGTAATTGGTCATGTAAAAGTCTTTAAAGAATCAATGTAAACATTTCGTTGTAAGTTGGGTCAATAGTATCGAAAAGAAATAGTATATAAATTTTATTTTGAGTCTCCCTAAATAAGTTGACCCAATAAGAGTAAGAAGTTGACCCAGCTAGGGTAAGTTACTCACGCGATGAGTATAAATAGAAAGGGTGCACCTCTCATTTGGACACACAAATTTGCTCAACACGTGTGCAAGATAAAGAAGGAGAAGTTTGCTGGGAAGAATAAGAAGCTGCTCTAATATTTTGGGATCATCTTTTCTTGGTTTGACATTGTACTTGGTGACATAATGTATACTAAAGAAGTTCCTGGTTTTTCTCCGTTATGGTTTCCTAGAGGAAAATCTTTGTGTTATTTTGTGGTGATGCACTTGTCTTTCTTTCAATGACCCTATTTCACATGTTTATGATGAAATAATGCAAATTTTTTGAAGATCTAATATAACCATTGTTAAAGTATAAAATTATAACATGGTATTAGAGCCGTCTCGAAAGAAATCATTGTACAACCATAAAAGTTGCAACTACTGGATATTAGGGGTCCATGGTTTTATCCTTTCAATCCATAGATCAAGATCAAACTTTAGATTATAAACTAGTGAGACATTGGGGTATGATTTGTTGGATCTCTACAACCTCTCCCCACCATTACCGAGCTGTGCAATCTTTGCAACTGATGATCTGCATGCATTGGCTGTCATGCCTTCCATATTGGCCAAGATCTGATCCATGCTTCTGTGGTGCATGCGATTGTTCTGTTCGTATCTAGAGGAGTGCAAGAATTCTTGCCTGTTTGCTTTGACTGTCAGCCTACTAGATTGGTGCTAATCATTCTAGTGCATGTGTGCATGTCTTGTTCGGATATGGAGGAGTGCAGGCTAGTTTCAGTTGACTCTTCTTTCCTGTTTGATTGCATGATGTGTTTCAATTCGGTTCTAAGGTGGGATGAGGTTTATATCTAGGTCGGATAGAGTCTCTGATGAATGGTATCTGAGGAGGGTGGGCCCTCTACCCCCCTTGCATTAGTTTTTGAGAAACTTGTCGCTGATTTAAGTAAAAAAACCTCGAAAGGAGTGCCCCCAAGTTCGTCAGGAAAATCGAGGAAGTCCCGATAGTTTCCTTGCCTCCGAAGGACACAATCCGAGTCTCTATATCGCTAGCAGAGAGGGATTGGATCGGGCAATTCACTGGACTCTGGCCCTCTCCAAAAACCACTAAGAGCTGGGTCCATATAAAATGGAGACCTTTAATATCAAAGAATGTAGCCTCTTACTGAGTCGGGAGAGGTTATTTTTTATTTGATTTTGAAGCAAAGGAGGATAAGGATTTAATTTTTAGGAATGAACCCTACTTCATGGGCCCTCAATGCCTATACCTAAATAACTAGACACCGGACTTCGACCCAGAGGAAGACATTCCTAAGGCTGTCCCAATCTGGGTTAGGCTCCCAAACCTCCCGATGCACTGTTGGAACCCAAAATCACTCAAAGAAATTGGGAATAAAGTGGGAAGGTACATTGATATGGCAAGTCCAAAAGACCAGTACGGCTGTGCCCGCATCTGCGTAGAGGTGGATCTGGAAGTTGGATTATCAGTGGCAATAAAGCTCATAGTAGGGAATTGGTTTCACTTCCAAAATATTGACTGCGAGCAACTTCCATTCAAATGCAGAGGGTGCCATGAGTACGGGCATTTCTTCTGTAACTGCCTGCAAAAACAAGAAGATCAGTAGGAAAAAGAGGAGGGTTGGCAACCAACAAAGAAGAGAAAGACTAAAACCAAGAGTGGAGGAACACAAAGGAAAGTAGGGGGGGGGAAGGTCCATGGCAAAGAACCTTCGAAAGGTAAGACCAATGAAAAGTAGAGTGCCTCCACTGATTCAGAGGAGAAGCAAAGTAGTGGGAAGGGGAAGGATCTGAAAAAAGAAGTAGTCCCAATTGATCAGACCGAGAATGCTCATCTAGTCCAGTTAGACTTAGGAGAAGAGGTGGTAAAATAAGGAGGAAACCAGGGGAAATCTGAGGAGGAATTCGACTCCGAGGAAGAGGAAGAAGAAGAAGGTGAAATAGATATGGCCACCCCAAGCACAAAGAAGGTAAGAGGAAGGAAATCAACCAAAGAGGTGTGTGAACAAGCCACCTATAAAGATAAGTTGCAAGGATCCCAATTAACCTTGGAAAAACTTCTCCGGAACACCAGGAATACTCGACAATAAGGGCAGCCCTTGAAGGGAATGCCATCAGCCGTAAAAAATAAGTAATGAAGGTACTCTCCTAGAACTGTATAGGTATGGGAAGCAAAGGAAAGGAATAACTCATGAAAGATTTATTCAGACTTGTCCAACCAGACATTGTGCTGATCCAGGAAACCAACATGGAGAAGGAAGCATTTCTCTAGGTAAGTGCAAACTTTTGGGAAAAAGGAGGAATAGCAACAGTCAACTCAAGGGGTGCCTCAGGAGGAATAGGCACTCTTTGGGATGGCTAGAAATTTGACATTGTTGATATCAAGTATAGTCCTCATTGGATCCTCACAACTCTGCTGCAAAAATATTCTAATTCCCAGGTAAGACTCTTCAATTTATATGTGCCTGCTGCTTATGCTGAAAAAAAAATATTGTTGGAACCAACATGGAGAAGGAAGCATTTCTCAGACTTGTCCAACCAGACATTGTGCTGATCCAGGAAACCAACATGGAGAAGGAAGAATTTCTCTAGGTAAGTGCAAACTTTTGGGAAAAAGGAGGAATAGCAACAGTCAACTCAAGGGGTGCCTCAGGAGGAATAGGCACTCTTTGGGATGGCTAGAAATTTGACATTGTTGATATCAAGTATAGTCCTCATTGGATCCTCACAACTCTGCTGCAAAAATATTCTAATTCCCAGGTAAGACTCTTCAATTTATATGTGCCTGCTACTTATGCTGAAAAAAAATATATTGTTGGAACCTTATTCGGGATGAAAGAAGCAATCTCTTGGGTAATGTCATCATTCTCGAAGATATAAATGTCATTTTAAATCAAGAAGAAAAAATAGGGGGTACGGTGGTTAGAGACCCCATAAGGGAGCATATTGATGACTTAATTATGGACTGGGGCCTTTTAGACATCATTCCTGCCAAAGGGAAATTCACTTGGTCCAATTAGAGACTGGGGCCAGGATGGATCGCTTTCTAGTCCAGGACTCCTTTCTCCTCCTGGGTCTGAATGCTTCTTCCAAAATCTTAGCATTTGGAGGATCTGATCACAAAACTATCATGCTAGAGCCGAGGAAAGAGCAGAACCTTGGTTCGATTCCTTTCTGCTTCAATCCACTATGGATTTTCCACCAAGACTTCATGGGCATTGTTGCTGAAGCTTGGAAAGATCCTATCACGGGCTCCCCTTTCTTTATTTGGGAAGAAAAAATTCGCAGAACCAAGAAGGATCTTAAATAATGGGCCAAAACGTTAGAAACCCCTAATAAAAAAAAATCAAGCAATGATGAGGCTGGAGGCTCATCAACTTGTTATGGAAGCTAAGCATATCATGGAGGAGGACCAAAGAATCGAAGTTAGCCTGTAGCAAGAACTCCATGAATCATGTAGACAGGAGGCTGCGATGGGAATATTGAAGGCCAAATGTCTTTGGCTTAAAGAAGGAGATCGTAATATCGATTTCTTCCACAAGCAGGTCGAAGGAAGAAAAAATTATAAATCTGTCCATGGGATTCATGCTCATGATAAGATTTACAATGATTTTGAAGAGATAAAGATTGAAGCCACACACCACTTCAACAAGATGTATTATGCTAAAAACGACGTCATGATTGGGAATGAGGTTATGGAGTTAATCCATCCAACTATCAAGAAGCAAGAAAACGACTGTCTAAGTAAGAAAATCACCGTTGAAGAGTTGAAGGAGACTGTGGGGGATATGAAGGATGACAACGCTCCTGGACCAGACGGGTTTAATGTAAACTTCATTAAAGCTTGCTGGGAGATCGTTGAGAAATATTTATTTAGAATGGTGTCTAAATCTCAGAGGTGTGTTAAAATTGGTGGGAGTACAAATTCAACCTTCTTAGCTCCTATCCCAAAAGAGAAGGATGCAATTTCTTTTGACAGGTTCCGCCCAATCTCTTTGTGCAATATTAGGTACAAAATAATTACTAAGCTGATGGCAAGAAGGTTAAAAGGAATCCTCCCTCATATCATTCCCGAGAACCAAGGAGGTTTTATAAAAGGTAGAAGAATTTGGGATAATATTATCTTAGTTTAGGAGGCTATCCACTCTAGCCCGAAGAATGGATAAAAGGGCATGGTGGTGAATATTGACTTAGCCAATGCATTTGACAGAGTCTCTCACTCCTTTCTACTGAAGGTTATGGAAAGATATGGCTTTGAATCCAACTTCATCAGCTGGGTCAAAGCCTGCATCAACTTGCCTTGGATTGCCCCCCTTATTAATGGAAGAGTTGTGGGTTTCTTCCAAACCACACGTGGATTGAGGCAAGGCTTCCCTCTCTCACCTCTGCTCTATGCAATCTAAGCCTCTGTTTTCAGTCTCTAGCTTGAGCAAGTAAGGAGAGATCAGGATCTAATTGGCATCTGTATGGCTCGCAAAACCAAGAGCATAAATCATGCTCAATTTTCAGACGATACAATCCTGCTCGGAGGAGCAAGTCAAATCATCGCCAAAAGATTCAAATATGAACCGAATCATTATTGTCAATCCTTGGGGAGCAAGCTAAATCTGAGGAAAATCTCAATTTAGAGTTGGAATATCAACCCGAGGGAGATGTCCGGGATCTCCAGGATTCTAGAGATCGATGGAGTTACAACTTGGCATTCTTTTAAATACCCGGGGATACTAATCTTCAGAAATAAGCCGAAGCGTTCAAATTGGAACCCTCTAATTGAAAAATTCCAAAAAAAATCCTTACCTGGGGTCCCGTTTGGATTAATTTGGCTAGGAAATTGGCAATGATAAAAGCTGTTCTTAATAGCTTTCCGCTCTGCCAATGCTCTATCCTATTGGCTCCCCCTAGAAGTTTAACAAAAATCGAAGGTATGCTGAGATATTTTCTTTGGAAGGGAGGGAAACAAGACGAGGGGAAAAAATTCACCCTCATCACCTGGAGGAAAATTAAATTGTCCAAGCTGGAAGGAGGCCTCCAGATCAAAGATTTGAAGTTCCAAAATTTAGCTTTAGGAGCAAAATTGCTTTGGAACCTGGTAGCTCGAAATCCCTCTTGGTGCAATAAGGTAATTTGGAATAAATATTTCAAGGGACTGAGACTAAGGTGTCTAGATTTTCTCAAGTCCAATCAGGGATCCCCCATATCCTCTCTGTGTAAAAAAGTGCTTCCAAGATTCAAGGAGGAGCCATTTTGGATCCCTGGAAAGGGCAAATTGATTAAGTTGTGGAAAGATCCAGTCATGGGGAAAACATGCCCTCCCAACACTCCAAATTTCAGAACCTGGTTGGATGGAAAAGGAATCAAATCGATTTGGGATCTGTCTCATTGGGGAAATCAGAGACCCTACAGGTGGAGAGGTTGGATTTTGCCTGACTGCCCTGAGGAGGTAAATGCTGAAAAACTCAATTTATGGAATATATAGCTGGTATAGCGCCTGTAGCTCATGGAGTCCGTGATCGACATGGCTAGGGCAGTGAAGGAGTTTACACAGCATCAACGGGTTACAGGGTGTTCTCAGAAATACCAAGTGCTGTTAAAAATCTGACAAAGTGGAAATTGATGTGGGATTTGCCAACGCTGCCCAAAATTGACATGTTCTGCTAGACATTGTTGTATGGGAAAATTCTTATGGGAGAGAATCTGGAGAAACATGGATTTGAAGGCCCGTTCAGATGTCTTTTGTGCAAGGAAAAATTTTAAACCATTCTTCATCTCCTCTTCGTTTTCCTCTATGCTAGAGAAGTGTGGAACCAGCTCACGAATCCGTGGTTTGGCAAGGTGGAGGTGCTTGGGAATGCTCAGCAGTGTATTATTCAATGGGAGAAGGTGTATCAAGGAGATTTGTCCAACAAAAAAGGAATGAAGGATTGCTGGATGAAGTTGTCGAAGTTAGTCTATTGGCACCTGTGGATAGAACGCAACCAAAGAGTCTTCCAGAGCATAGATCAACCGCCAGAGAATTTTTTTATCAAGACCCAAGCTCTCATGGGCGAGGTTTTGAAGACTAACCAAATCTCAAGGAATAAAGCTAAGCTCACAGTTAACGAGATCATGTGGTTGCATTCCCTTAATTTTATTGAATCTGATTTTGAGCCACTCTCGAAGAAGTTGGAGACTTGGGAAATCAGATTTGATAATTCTTAGTTTGGGAACTGGATGAAGGAGAGGAAGATGTTCAAGATATTCTTCGACGGTGCCTCAAAAGGGAATCTAGGCAAAGCGGGAAGCGGAGGGGTCATTATGTGTCCGGAGGGAAATATTGAAGTGGAATATTATTTGAACGTTGGATTTGACTCCAATAGCATGGCTGAAGTCTATGGGCTGTGGCAAGGAATTAAGCAATTGAAAGATAAAGGAGTGGAGGAAGTTATTGTTTTTGGAGATTCCAGGTTAATTATTTAGGCGTTAAATGGTGCTAGTCAAAGTCAAAATATGAGATTGGATAGAATGATAAAAAGAGTTAAATCCCTCATTAAGTCATTCCGAAAAGTAGAGTTCTTTCATATTCTCTGTGAATTAAATGTCTTGGCAGGAAAGGCAACTAATAAGGAAATGGGGTTAAGTAAGAACGAGTTGTCTGTAAATCTTATATTGTCTTCTGCTATTCTGCCTTAGGTTTTAATTAAGTCATGGGGTGATTCTAGACCCATTTGTAGGAGTAGCAGAATTGTTAAGAGTCTGGTTTCTCCAAAAAACCAGATTGATGTATCTTGCTACTTGTCCTAATTTCTGATTTATAATATATAACCATTTTTGTCAAAAAAAAAGACCAACCTTTACATCATTTAACTTTCTCTAGGAGGGAACATCTTTATGTAGAGGAAGATTCCAGTTTTGTGGTTTTTCAATTTTTAACCTAAAAATTGTTGGGGTGAAGAACTAGGGATCCATACTTTGAGACCTTCTTTCCTCCAATTAGGCTCAACCTATACATTCTCCAACTCACCCTAGGAGGTCACATCTATCTGTGGAGGTAGAACTTAGATATGAGGTTTTTCATTTTTGGCCCTATCACAATTGCTTGGGAAAAACTAGGCCATCATATATTTTGTAGTTTTGTCTGTAGATCCAAAAAAAGAACATCATTTCTCAACTCACCTTGAGGAGGAAAATCTCTCTCTCCAATCAGATTTTCAAGATTCCAAAGTTTAAAATGTAAGGTTTCATTGTTAAACCCTAGGTCAACCAATAAAAAACATTACAAAAAGCATTGGAGTAAGCACTTGATTGAAGCATCTATGTTGGCAAGCACTATTATCCTTATTTCCATTTTAATTTCTCATTTTTATTAAGATGAAAAATGATACCAAGATTGAAGGAGTTGAGAACTTCTAGGCATGGAAGTATAGAGTGCTTCTCATATTAGAAGAACATGATTTGGAAAACTATGTCAAGGAAGAAGTTGCAGAGCTAGAGGGAGATGAAGACAAGGCTAGACACAAAAAAATATGGTTAAGGCCACAAGGATCGTTGTTGACTCCATCAAGGATTACTTGATCCCACATATTTCCTTCTTGAAGACTCTAGAGGAGATGTTTGATGCCTTGACTGAATTGTGTGAAGGGAAGAACATCAACCAGAAGATGACCTTGAGAACTCAACTCAAGAATGTGAAAATGAAAATTTCAAAGACCATCCAATACCACTTTATAAGGGTCTCTCATATAAAAAATCAACTCATCGGAGATCAAGTTGAAGAAGCTAGATTGGAAAAGATGGGTGAAGATGATGAACCAATTAAGAAGAGACCAAGAAAAGATGATACAAGTGAAGGAGAATATGTGTTGAGATCCACTTTTACAGAGTCTGTCGCTCATGGAAGTGACACATAGCTTGTTCATAATCACTTAACAAGAAAGGATTCACCTCATGAGGTGAAGCTTGAATATGATTACCAATATCCTATTAAAGGGGTAGGAGAAGCCTCCTACAAAGTTGGATTCTGGAAATCCCATGAAGATAAAGAACATATGGACCTGATTTGAAGAATAAAATACTATCAAATTCTATATTGGATAAGAAGGGATGCAACCATGATTGGTGTTGAATAAGAAGGGATACTTAGATTCAATACTAGTACACATTACCAAGTGAACTATGGTGTATAAGACTTACTTAGAATTCCTGATTGTGAACAAGATGGACACATGTCCTTAGAATCAAACAACACATGAATATCTGCAAAATGCCAACTTTGGCTCCATGATTTTATTAAAAGATAGGTCTCAAATACAATGTTGAATTCTCACAGGTTCCAACCCCTTCTTCATTACAAAAACTGGTTCTTATACAAAATCGCTCCATGAGCTGAATAACTAACTCTAAAAATAGGCAATAATTGCCTTTTACATCTATCATCTACATTCATTAACTAATAACTATTTTTGAAAAAAAAACTAAACTCCTAGTTAACTAATCTTCATCAATCTTCAATGATCTCCATGCATGTAGCATGTATTTGGATCTTCCATACTTCTCGATCGATTTCCATTGATCACTAGATGGAAGGTCCATGCTGGCCATTTCTTTCACCAACATTCTCATCTCCACGTGGTATTTGTATGAAAAGTCTAGTAAGCGTGCACACGTGGCTTTAAAGGCAAATATCATTTCAAAATCATCTGCTAACTTATCCACTATTGTCTTTCCTAAGAGTGATTGCTGCATATCTGCCAACTTTCTGTGATCTAACCTGCATTCAATCAAGTGATCCTGATACTCTTTTTGGGAAAGAATACTACCTTTCTCTTCCCAGAATAAAGGTAGTACCTTCTTAAACAATGGATCAAACATATCCATAAACAAATTCACTTGATGTGCCATGATGTCAATCATTGCTTCAACAGTGTCCACATGTTGGTGTTTATTCATAGCCTTCCTTGTCCAAGTAATAATGGAAATTATATATTTGATGTTGGATGCTTTCAATTCATCTTCCATCAAACCATTAAGAAAATCAATGGTGTTGCTAGCAGTCTCTATGGGATTTTTATTTAACCTCTCTTTCATCGATGTTACACTTTGCCTAGCAAATTGCATCACAATTTCTTTGTCCAAAATATAATCTAGGTAAGGCCTGAATTTAGCTGCTTCAGATATAAGCACATCCTAGATGATGTGCTTGGCCCCCTGTACAGGCAATTGTAAAGTTACCTATTTTAATAGCTTATCATTTTTGTTTGACAACTCCTTACATTTAGCTTCCCAAGCTTTCCATTCTTGTTCCCTTTTCAAAGCTAGATTTTCTAAATTCTTGTTCTAATTCCTAAATCCAACAATCTCCAATTTCTTTAAACTGACTTGTGACATGGTCTGAATAATAGATTGTTCACCTAATTATGCAGAAGGTGAAATTATTCTAACCCCATGTTGGTGCTTAGGGTAGACCCGGGTTCTTATACTTTTTATCTTTACCAACAAACAGACCCACAGTGTTGCCCCTTTCGGCAACAACCTGCGAATAGGTTGTAGTATCACCCGAAACAACTATGGGGTGCTACAAAATTAGGTTTCTGTAGGCAAAACAGGGATATTACTGTACCTTTAGCCTTAACAAATAATGATTATGCAATACAGAGCTTCGACATTCACTTAAATAGCTTCACAGTTTAGATAAAAAGACAGTTTCTTGCTTAACCCTTAACTGGGAATTCACAGCGAAGTTAATATTTAGCAGTTATCTTACTTTATCATTCATCTACTTATCAAATGCATAAAAACATAACAGAAGCAAAATAAACAGGACCACCACAACACAAGATATACGTGGTTCACCCCCAGTGTAGGGGCTACGTTCACAGAACTGCGTTTTATATTCAACTCTTTACAAAACACACAGTTCTAATCTGCGCACTCAGCTACAGATCTTCTCAGCCACCCAAAACTGTGCACTTAGTTGTAGAACCTTGCTTACAAAACCCTCTACACGCTCAGCTGCAGAGGTCGTCCACGCACTCAGCTGGGACTTAAACCTTTCCTCAAAAATCCTCTGCGTACTCAGCTGCAGAGGTCGTCCACGCACTCAGCTGGGACTTAACCTTAAAGCCAAAAATAGCCCTTAGATTTGCATCAAATCATCATCATAACAAAAACCTTCAAAAACCTCCTTGACTCCTTTACATAAGTGCCTATTTATACAAGTGCACTATTACAATACCATGGGTCATTTACAAAAAGAGGGACTTTGACCCAACCCCAAAACCCCTAAGACTATTTTGGGCCGCAAATCCGCTTACAAGCTTCGCATCAAAACTGTGGAGTTGCCAAAATTAAGGACCTTAAAGGTTCAAACCCCAACAGGCCCCTAAGACTCACCAGTGTCCCGTCCCGGGACACTCTGCTGCTTTTTTGGTGGAAGAATCTTGTTGGCGAAGATAGTAAATTGCTTTTTGAGGCTGCACATGATGTCATCGGCTGCTTGCTCCTTCTCCACTATCTCCTTCAATGTTGCTGCAGATCCTTCGCTGGCCTTTTCTTGTGCAAATGCATCATACTCTTTCAGGACTTTGAGCTGGCTATCCGCAACAATGCTCAACTCCAAGGCCTCGTTAATGAGGGGCTGCACAGAGTTCACCAACAGTGTTTCTTTCCTTCTACATGACTCAATTTCTTGAAGGAGCTCATTTCTCTGCTTCACCTTAAGCATCTTCTGCATAGGAGGTAATGTCTTAATTTCTACCTTTACTATGTCTAGCTCTGTCTGTCGCTGCTTGATGGTTTCTTGCATCTTTTTGACTTCTGGGTTATCCTGCAAGTTTACCCAGGCCTCGACACTTTCATCTAGCAGCTTTGATGCACTTCTCACAAGATCTGAGATCTTCGTTGCTGAAGCATGAATATCTCTACGATGCTGCTCCTTGACCTCTGGTGGGCTCTCCGGAATGATGCGAAGTTGAAGCTCCGCAATCTGAGCCTCATGTTCTGCTTTCATCTTCTCTATCTCGTTGTGAGACTGTTATGCATAGTCTTTCAACTTGACTATTCTTTGCTCTGGTTCTTCTTCATCCTGCATGTCGAAGTCAGGGAGACTTCAACACGCCTCATCCAATACTCGCACAAGTGCATCCTGCTTGCTTTCTGCTTCCCTCTTCTTCTGTTCAGCTTCTTCCAACTGCGCTGCAAGGCTCTCAGTCTGCTTTGTGGTATTTTCTAACTGCATGTGTGAGTAGCTGTCGTGTTCTTGGATCTCCTTCATGATTGCTAACTGACAAAGATGCAGCTCCGGCATAGACAACTTGGTGTAATCTATCCCAACTATCATGCTCATCTGTGAGAGAGATGCTGCATCAGTTATTATGAGGGATGCACTTGGTACTTGCCCTTTGTTGTTTCTGGCTGGCCATTGTCATGTATCTAGCTGCGCACTTACTGGGGCACTGCTTGCTGTGGCGCCGGTCGCTGATCTTTCTGCTAACTCCTTCAGTTCTTCAATTCGCCGCGCTACACTAGTGAGCGCATCAAGGTGCGTAGCTGCAAACTCTACCCACTTGCTGGATAATACTGCTGTGGAATTCGTCAGAGCCTAATCAAGCTCTTCCATCGTCACGGCGGGATCTTCGACAATGTTCTTTCCCTTCGACACCTTAGATTTCTTTCTGGGCTGAGGCTTAGCAACTTCTTCTGCTTTTGGAGACTTGCGCTTATCTGGGCGATTGGGGTCTGAGATGGTTTTGACCGATTCTTCTTCTTCTTCATCAGCTACGTCATCGCCACCCTGGTCATCTCCACTCTGCTGCGACTCACCTTGTTCTTCACTTTCTTCTTGTGGGTCACTCTGCGGTGGCTGACTAGGACTTGCTCCCACATCTGTTACTGGAGGAACTGGTATGTTGGGCCTTGTTCCTGCGTCCTTCATCCATTCAGCCGGCCACTGCTTAACTACTGTGAGGATGTCTTCTTTGGTTACCATGTATGGTAACTTCCACCATTTGTGTTTGTTATCTGCGCAGGCCTGGATGAAGACATGATGCATGTCAGTCCTAAAGTTGGCCACTCCCGCATACTAAGATAATAGCTCATTACTGAGCCATGGTGTTTTCAGGATCTCATATGAGATACTCATCGAATAAAAGGCGAACACGTAGTTCGTCATCTGCTGTAAGACTTTGTCCTGCGAGACCCAAAGAGATGCGTACCTTGCTGCGCCAGGCATCTGCGGAGGCACATCTACAAACTGCACCTTGGTAGGTTCTCTCCATCCTACCAGTGCAATAAGAACTATCAAACATGAGTAATGAAAGGGTCCACCTTTCTCCTGTGCATCACAGACATCTTTAAGGAATTCTCATGCAATGTACTTTTCCCATTTGTAACTGTAGCCTTCGGCACAGTTCGCAGCAATACTGACAATTGGGGCAGGCACTTCATTCGGTCTGCACTTCCGCATTAGCTTGCATGCTAGGAGCTCTGTGGCGAAGCGAATGTTTTGGTGCCGAATTGTCGAGGTTTGATACCCTCGCTTTCCTTTTGTTAGGCCGAAGCGGTCGTTCATGTGCTACGCCAGCTTCATGTCTTCATGCTTCCCAACGAATTCGATCCCAGGATCAGGCCCTTCCTTCGGCAATCCTGTAATCCTATGAATCAGCTCTCCATCAATGGAAATTCTCTGGTTTCCTATCCATAGGTGCCCATCATGCACCAACGCCAATAGCTGCTTGACCACCATGGTCACCTGCGTGCTGCGACCAAAGTGGGGGACATTCAGCATCTTCAGCAAGCCAGCATCCCACTGCTTCACTTCAAGCAACGTCATTCCATCCTCCGGATAATGGACTGCGTGCCAGTATTTCCCAGGTGCGAACTATGGAAATTTCCCATGATAATTCGTATCGTGGTCTGCGTACTTAAGCCGGTCTAATTTTCCTGTCATTGTGCCGACTAACTTCACACCCTGTGGCAGCGAAGGGGTGCGTAATGTGAACTTGGCTGTCCACCGAGGTGGCTGGATTCCTGGTCGAACAGGTGGAAGATATGGTGGATGCTGTGATGCAACATTCTCATCCTCACTGAAGTCTTCAAAACCCTTAGGTGGGAGCTCTGCTGAACCAAAAGGATTCATCTCGGGATCCTCTGGTGTCTTCCCTGACGGCTTGTGTCTTTCCTCGTTCTGCTTAGAACGAACTTCTGCCTTAAATTTCTTCCTGGTTGATCGTGTTTGCATTGGTTGATTCGACGCTGGGGAAGTCTCTTCGCGAGGTGCTGATGCAGGTGGATTGCTCATAAGGTTCTGCAGACCCCTTTGTCTGAATTCTCTCAACAATTCCTGAACTTCGCGATCAGCTGACATGGACTCAACTCAAGAAATGCAAAATTCGCAGGTCTGGGTGTCTTCTTATAGAATCCAACGACCAAATATGCCATAACTGTGCATTAAAGACACCAAATCTAACAGAGCAGCTGTAGATCTTGTCCAAACGGTGCTAGATTTCCCAAAATCTCATCATTACAGGCAGTTAATGTAGTTAACGTACCGCCACCGCCAAATATGATTCTTTCCAATGGTCACATTTTAAGCTTCGACACACCTTTCCTCTTCGGCACAACCACTAACTTCAGCTTCGACACAATAAGGATCTTCGACACAGTATAGACCTTCGACACATCCTGACACAAGCTGCGATCCACGACAGACACTTCGTAAATTTTCCAACAATCTGCTGAAGCTATCTGAGAACAACTTCATTATAGTCTAGTACCCAATTTCAACTGTTCTTGGTACTTAGACTCTTCTTCTTGGTATTACTTCCGATCAGGGGGTACAGGCTTGTCCCTATACTTCTTTAATCTACTTCCATTCACCATGGAAGGCAAAATTTCTCCATTCAATTTAGCTAACTGAACTGCACCACCATCAGTAACTTTCTGAACTATGTATGGTCCTTTCCAATGTGTCTTGAACTTACCTCGAAACTTCATGAATTTATTGTCGTACAAGAGCACAAGATCACCATTCTGAAAATGCTTCTTCTTAATGTGTCTATCATGCCAGCCTTTTTCTCTAGCTTTCTCTACTTGCTGCTGGAAACCTGCAATGAATCTGTCTTCTTCTAGTTCCAGTATCTTCGCCAGCCTTTCATTCAGCATAGCTGGATCATCCATCTCTATGAAGGTAGATATTCTGAGGCTAGGAACAATGTACTCCATGGGCATAACTGCTTCTTGTCCATAGACCAGCCTAAAAGGTGTATGGCCTGTCAACTTCTTGCAAGTGGTTCTATAAGCCCATAATACTGCTAGAATTCTAAGATCCCAATAATTTCTGTTAACATTGCAAACCTTCGTCAGAGCGTGCTCTAGAATCTTGTTAAAGGCTTCGACAGTTCCATTTGCTTGAGGATGGTAGGCAATACTCTTCTGATGATATACTTGAAATTCTTCGGTCAATGCTTCAATAGTCTTATTCAGGAAATGTGATCCTTGATCACTCATAAAAATTCTAGGACAGCCAAACCTCGACAAGATATTATCAAATATGAACTTCGCAGCTGTAGTAGCGCTACAGTTCTTGACTGGTTGAGCTTCAGCCCAACGAGTAAGGTAATAAGTTGCTGTAATAATGTATCTTGCTCCAGATTTCTTTGCAGGGGGATTGATTGGTCCAACAAAATCAATAGCCCATTTGTCAAATTCTTGTAAAGTTACCTATGGAACCAGAGGCATCTCATCGCTCCTGGATGGTTTGCATGTCCTCTGACAGATATCACAGCTGTGGCAATACTCTCTTGCATCCTTATGAATTGTAGGCCACCACAATTCGGCTGTCAGAATCTTCTGTGTTGTAGCTTTTCTTGCATAATGACCTCCTGCTGCTCGAGAATGTGCCTCAGCCAAAATCAATGGCTTTTCATGCTCCAGGACACATTTGCGTAGTATTTCATCTGGTCCCATCTTATATAGCTGTCCTACTATCAAGGTAAAGTCAGCTGCTCTAACCACCAACTGCTTCTTCTGCTGTGTTGTCATTTCAGAGGGTGCAAAACCTATAGACAAGTACTGAACAATATCCTAAAAATAGTCATCAACCATCTGGATGGAAAACAACTAGGCATTAGGAAGACCTTCATCCAAACTAGTGGGCTCTTCTCCTGACTCGAGCCTCGACAAGTGGTCAGGCCCCAGGTTAAGTCTTCCTGGCTTAACTATGATCTCAAAGTCATACTCCTGAAACAAAATCAACCATCTGCATATCCTTCCACCTAACACATGCTTGTTAACCAAATACTTTAAAGAAGAATGGTCAGTGAACATATTGAAATGAGATCCTAACAAATAATGTCAAAATTTTTGCAAAGCATAAACCGTAGCTAGACCTTCTTGTTCTGTCGTAGTATAATTCTTTTCTGCTGTGGACAATTTTCTACTTGGAAAAGCAATAGGGTGATCAATATTACCTTCACCTGATTGAGCCAATACTACACCTAAAGCAATGGAAGATGCATCGACATGAACATGAAACTCCTTATTCCAGTTAGGAAATACTAAGATAGAGGCAGTTACCATCTTTTCTTTCAAAATGTCCAAGCTTTCCTGACATTCAGGTGTCCATTCAAACTTAATATCTTTCTCCAATTTCTTTTCCATAGGGGCTATAACCTGAGCATATCCTTTAATGAATTTTCTGTAATATCCATTATGACCAAGCGTAGTGCGAAGTTGCTTAACAGACTTCAGAGGTGGCAAGTTTACAATGATGGCTATCTTCGCAGGATCCACCATCAATCCTTTCTTGCATACAATGTGACCTAGCAGAATTCCAAAAGGTGCACAAAAGATACACTTCTTTAGGTTCAATGAAATCTGATGCTGTCTACACTTGTCCAACATAAGTCTTAAACTGGTTATATGATCTTTCAATAAACCAAAGATAGTCCAATCATCAAAGTAGACTTCCAAGAACTTATGAATAAATTCCTTAAATGCAGATATGACTACTTTGGAGAACATAGCAGGTGCATTCTTCAATCCAAAGGGCATAACAATATACTGAAACGATCCCATTTCTGTAGCGAAGGTTGTTTTATGTCGATCCTCTGGAGCAATTCTGATCTGGTGGTAACCTGAAAATTCATTAGTGAAAGAATACACTTCTTGACCTCCGACATTGTCTAAAACTTCATCTGTGAAGGGATTAGGGAAGGGATCATGTAAACATGCATCGTTCAGCTTCCTCAGATCAACACAGATTCTGATTTCTCCCTTGGTCTTCTTTTCTTGTACCACCATAGGGCTGACCCATTCGAACTCTTCGACAGTCTCAATGATTCCTGCAGCAAGCATCTTATCTAGTTCCATCCTGACTTTTTCTTTATACCTAGGGTTCAACCTATAAGGGCGTTGCTTCACAGGTTTCGCATCAGCTTTCAAAGGGATTTTTATCACTCCTATATCACCAAGGATACCTTTCATTTCTGAGAAATTTGTCGAAAATAAGTCCTCATACTCATGGAGAAGTTTAGTCACTTTGCTCACCATTTCTTCGTCCCAATAATCTCCAATGGTAGCGTACTTAGGCATTTCTTCTGATCCAATGTTTACTTTCCTTGTTTTCAAGGGTTGAGTTACTTTAGGTGTTTCGACTACTGGTCCATGTACTTTGCAATGTCCTTCTGACTCAATAATATTAATGTTGTGAGGGTCATTGTCTTCATCAATGGTGAGGTTATATCATTCTACTGCATTAGCTTCTTGTTCCTTCCAATCAGGTTGGTGCTCGACGACTTCTTTATCATCGAACACCTTAGTATGGATCACCCTAATAGCTGCGTCCAAAGCAGGGCAAACTTCATTAATAGAAAATGTGAGCACAAAACTATCAACAAGGCTATCCCAACTTACAGTACCATGGCGAAGCTCCACCTCTCCATACCAGTTCTTTGCTACAGGTTCCAGAGTGTGTACAATCTGATGTAGCCATTCTTCGCAAGGTACATGCTTCCATGCTTCATAACACTGCTCCAAATGTTCCTGAGGGCTAGTCTTACCATTAAATATGCTTCGTACCTCCTGAGGTTGATCCATGAATCTCAGGCGAAGAAACTTTTGACAAGCTCTCCAACTATGAATATACTTTTTATGACCATTCCACCATCTGGCAGTTGCGCCTCTGAATACTGAATCTAGAGTCTCCATTTTCTGTGAATCTGGTACTTGCTATGAGAATTGTACAATAAAATCTTATGGGTCTGTCAAGCCATCGAAAGTAGGTAAGACTCTTATTTGTGAGCCAACCCATCTAAGAGACTTGGAAATTCTTGCACATCGATGTCCATGTAGCTCATAAAGTCAATTCTGCCAATTCTCTAGGCCTTCATCTGAATCAGACATCCAAGAACTGTCACATTGCCAATCCATTATACCTTCAGTAGTAGGATTAACATAGTGTTCTTCTTTAGCTATGATGTTGTAGATATGATCCAGAACATCCCGATCTTCATCTCTGATTGGCTCTGTATACCGTTCTCCTTGAGAAGTGTCCAACGGTACTATGACTCTCAAGCCTTTTCCTTCAAAAGTCATCTATCTATTCTTAAGGTTGATTACTGCATAATTGTCTATTGCCCATTCAATTCCTAGCAATGCTGGATAGGGGTTGCTATCATCAATTATTTCAATGACTTCAAAATATGCTAAGGTACTGACTCCATCTATGTCCACTGGTACACTAGGGAATCTTCCCAAGGGCACAATATTCTATTGATTGGCTAATCTCAACTGTATAGGGGACCATTCAAGTGTAGGTTTTCCCATTTGTTCCCATGTCTGCTTAGGTAGGACATTCACTTCTGATCCCAGGTCTAAAATGATATCAGTCATGTCATAATCTCCTATCTGAGCATGCAATCTCATTTCTCTTCCAGTCCTTCTAACTCTATTAACAGTTTTTCCTCTATCAGAGCTTCGTTGAGGTTCACAAGACACAATAAATTTCTGTAAATCATTCAAAGCATTCTGATTTCTTAATAGCTTCATGCAAATCTGTAAAAATGATGACAGTGTACTTACTTGATCGGGCGAAGCTTCTTGAAACTGTGCTGGTGATGCTGTTGCGTAGTTGCTACTGATGTTCTAGGATCAACAAAGTCTTTTTTAGCTTCCATAAATGTTCCTTTTTCTCTTCCAACATCGAAGGCTGGAATTTTCTTTGGGGTCTTGCGGACCCAAGCCTCGTCAGGCTGTTTCTCCTTATTCTGCACCTGCGTCAAAGCTCCACTCCTTGTAACAATGTTAAGGGTTGGGACATGTATTTTCTCTACAACAATCATCTGAAAATTTTGAGTAGGAGCGCCATTTCTTTCTTGTATCTTGGCTATCAACTGCGGGCATTACTCAATCACATGATCGACTGCTCTGCAATATCGACATGTCGTAGTTGGGTTCTGACAGTCTCTAGCTACATGTCCTGCCTGATTACATTTATAGCAAACAACCTGGCCTCGACCTCTTCCAGGCATACCACCATGACCTCGACCTCTGAAATTACCTCGACCTGATGTACTACCACAGTAACCATATCCATCATTGCCTTGTGCATCGGGTTGTACCCTATAAGCATCATAGGTTCGCTCTCTCATGAGGTCAAAGCTGCGACATTCGTCTTCGTTGTGTCCAACTGACTTACAGAACTTGCAGTAGGGATTCTTTGGTACTTGAACATATCTCTGTAGCAGATAGAAATCTTCAGGTCGATGCTGGCCAGTTGTTCTACAGATTTCACAATACAGGACATTAGGGTTAAACGGGTTCGGTGCACCAGTATTCAGATAATTTCTTAATGCACGACACTGTTCTTTGTCATGACCTTCTGTCTTACATCGTGTACACCAAACCTCTTCTCGAAGAGATTTCCCTTTTTTCATGTCGCGAAGCTCTAAAGCCATTTCTGCTAACTGTGCTTGTATTTGGGCTATTCCAGAATTATCTCCAACAGGAGCTGTTTCAAGTTTCATAGCAATTTCCAACGCCTCTTGCTGATCAGCAACCTTCTGTTGCATAAGTGGAGTCCTGATATGAGGCAATAGTGCTGCAATGAACCATTCTTTATGCTGTTCTGGTCCAATGGTGAAACTAACTTGATTCAATAGAACCTTGAACCTCTGACCAAAGTCCCAAACTGATTCACCTCGCTTCTGCTAAATTTATTTCAGTTCAGTTATACATTGTGACTCTGATTTAGGCTTCTTGAATTCTTTAATCATTGCTGTTTTAATATCAGCCAATACATGGTTCTGAGTACTGGAAAACTTCATAAACCAGGTCAAAGCTCGGTCTCTGAAAGAGGTGACTAGCTGTGCTCTTCTTTAATTTTGATCCATAATATTCTTAGCAGTCCAGACAGCTTCGCATAAGAACCAAAACTGCTTTGGATCCTCTGATCCAGTTCCTTTAAAGACTAGGAGCTTGATATCATCATTCACATGGGCCACAGTGGATCGAGGGGGGGGGGGAGGGAGGAGGAGGGGGAAGGTTGGTAATAGGAGGAAGGGAAATTTTTGAGGTAGATTGACCTACGACAGGACTATTCGGGCTAGGGTTACTTTCAGATTGCGAAGGGTTCTCAGGGATAATAGATATTCGCTGTGGAGTTATAGGAGGGTTTCTAACAAAAGGGGTTTCTTCAGATTCATATTCTTCTGGACTTAATGAGGTATAATCGGTATTCTGGCCTAGGGTATAGGATCCAAAAGTTCTCTTGTATCTTTTACCGCTTCGCAGCAAACCACTTTGCTCGTCAAAGTCACTTTTGCTTCCAAACATAGGTTAGTAGTAATAAATCTAGAAATCTGATTCGATAAGAAATATGCCTTTCTCAGCCAAGAGCATTTTAATTTTCAGACTAAATGAATTTAGGTACTTACCCCTTGGTCCTTTAAAAAACTGCCTTTCTGCTTTGCTGAAAGAAGTATGTGTGTCGATGGTGAACTCCGTCACAAATGCTTCAAGGGTTCGCGTGTCCAAAAATCAACAACTCATGATATCGCGTTGTTCCCCCTTTTCAATATATTAATTCTTTCTGGGGTCCAGTCAGGAAACTCATCTTCCTTGAAGTTTGTCTTTCTTTCTGTCAACCTGGATAACCACTGGTGCAATTCTATGTGGATACCACCAAAGAAAATTTCATAAATATCAGAAAAAACGTACCTTTGTAAGAAGTCATTTGAGCTACGACGAGGATCCTTATTTTCTTGTTCAACAAATTTCAGATAGGTATCTTCAATCCAGTCACTGATTTCTTTCACTAAGGGCCTCCAAAACATATCCCTCCAGGTACGACGTAGATCCCTCTTGAAGCAGATGCTGAGTTCAACCGGAAACGGAACCAATTTGTTGGTGCTTAGGGCAGACCTGGGTTCTTATACTTTTTATCTTTACCAACAAACATACCCACAGTGTTGGCCCTTTTCAGCAACAACCTGCGAATAGGTTGCAGTCTCACCCGAAACAGCTATGGGGTGCCGCAGAATCAGGTTTCTGCAGGCAAAAGAGGGATATTACTGTACCTTTAGCCTTAACAAATAATGATTATGCAATACAGAGCTTTGACATTCACTTAAATAGCTTCACAGTTTAGATAAAAGATAGTTTCTTGCTTAACCCTTAACTGGGAATTCACAACGAAGTTAATATTTAGCAGTTATCTTACTTTATCATTCATCTACTTATAAAATGCATAAAAACATAACATAAGTAAAATAAACAGGACCACCACAACACAAGATATACGTGGTTCACCCCCAGTGTAGGGGCTATGTCCATAGAACTACGCTTTATATTCAACTCTTTACAAAACACACAGTTCTGATCTACGCACTCAGTTGCAGATCTTCTTAGCCACCCAAAACTGCGCACTTAGCTGCAGAACCTTGCTTACAAAACCCTCTGTGCACTCAGCTGCAGAGGTCATCCACGCACTCAGCTGGGACTTAACCTTTCCTAAAAAATCCTCTGTGCACTCATCTGCAGAGGTCGTCCACGCACTCAGCTGGGACTTAACCTTAAAGCCAAAAATAGCCCTCAGCTTCGCATCAAATTATCATCATAACAAAAACCTTCAAAAACCTCCTTAACTCCTTTACATAAGTGCCTATTTATACAAGTGCACTATTACAATACCATGGGCTTAAACCATGGGTCATTTACAAAAAGAGGGGCTTCGACCCAACCCTGAAACCCCTAAGACTATTTTGGGCCACAACTCCGCTTACAAGCTTCGCACCAAAACCGAGGAGTTGCCAAAATTAAGGACCTTAAAGGTTTGAACCCCAACACCCCAAGTTCCTTTTCTTTTTCTTGTAACTTCTTTTCCAATTCATCTAGTTTGTCCTTAAGAGCCTTCTCACTTTCAACCAAAAGAGACATGTCTCTTTCCCATTGCTTCTTTTCCTCATCAAATTTCAGTAGCTTTTCCTTACAATCATTTAATTCACCAGTCAATTTTTCTTTCTCCTTTTCTAGCTTTGTTAGCTCAGTAGCTTGTATGAGCTGACTAGATGGAATATTTAGCTTTTTCTTTAGCAATTGAATGATTTTTTCTTTTTCAATCAACAAATTTTGAGTTGCTTCCCCTTCGTCTGCTTGATTGTCAATAACCAATAATTTTGCTTGCAAATTTTTAATCTATTGTTGATGGGCCTTGTTTTCCACCTTTTCTTGCCTTAGCTAGTTTTCAGTTTTGGTTTTGGTGCACTGTAGTGTAGACACCTTCAATTTTTCTTTCAATAAATAAGTATATATGGTATCTCCAGTCTGTTTGTGTAGATGAATAATGTTAGGTATAGGAATGTTTTCTAAGCTCTTCTTCATCTCAACAATCTTGTTCTTAGTTGTTGTTGCTAGGTTCAAGGTGTTTTGACTGTGATCGCTGACAGTGACCAAGGATACATCTTTACTGGATATTTTCCTAACATCTGCATATAGTTTCAATGATTCATCCATCATAACCTCCTTGTCATCTTTATACTTATACAAAATCTCGGCTCTAGTTTTGAGCTGAGAAGTGGAGTCTTTAGGTGTTTCAGAGAAAGCATACTCCTTAAGTTCAAATGGAGGTCCTTTAAATTTCATGTTCTTCTTCTTACCTTTGACATATGTTACTTGGACTATCTACCCCATTTCTTCAGTCATTTTCTTTTTATGTGCTTGGCAGTGTCCACTTCCTTTGTATCCATGGCATCAGAGAAGTACCTCTTGTTAGTTCTTTCATAACAACTTTCTATAGGTGTGATCTCCTCGGCTACTGGGATAATGCTTGCAGGCCCTGGCTGTGTGGAAATGGCATCCTTCATTGATGAAGTGGAATCTTGCTGCATATCATCATCCCTCTGTGTTCCATGGGGATAATCCATCCAATTGGCACTCTTGGCTAAACCTGCAATTTCATGATGTTCAAAAGGATTATTTTTGTTTACATGTCTTCTAATGGATATAATATGGTGGGGATCATAATTAACAGCTGCATCATTCTGGAATTTCATTTCCTTCAGTAAATTTTCCACCATTGGCAAAGCAACCCTATTTTTTTATGATGAATGGGCCAAACACCCATGTGAATTTGATTTCAGAAGACTTTTTTGAAACTGAGAAAGTGTTCATTTTCCACAATAGGATTATGCCTAATCAACTCTAAGGAAAATACCCTAGGGGTTAAGAAAGCATGAAAAATGTAAGGTTGATAAACAAATCCATACAATCTGATCATTGTACCTTCCTCAAGTAAAAACCAATCTCGAATTCTTTTCTCAGGAGAAAATTGCAAGATTTCTTTCGTAAGTGGTAACACTCTAGGTAATTTTTGCTGGAAAAATACATTATATACCTCAAACATGAGAAGGTTCATGTATTTTCTAAAATCTCTGTTCATCTCTTCAGTGAGAACCATCTCAGGAAATTGTCAGTTCCCCTCATTAAAAAATCAGAACATTTTGACCAAATATGATTAGAACCTGAAACATCTGGTGTCGTGGAATTCAACTAGCTGTGAATGAATATTCTCAGCTAGAAACTCATCAAATTTAAGGCAACATGACTGGCTTAACTGACTTGACCCTTCTGACTCAATTTGACTAGTACTAACTGTGAACAAAAGACTCATTAAGGACTCAGTGACATATTTGTCAGTATCTAAAACTATAAACTGACTCATAAGGGAAATAACACATTGAGTTTCATCAGTGAACAGACTTGAATCTACAGGAAAAGGTTTTTTTTGTAAACATACATTAGGCTTGAAAGAAGTGTTAAAGAAGACCCGTTTTTGTTCTATAGTGAACTCTCTGAAAAACTGGACTACACTTTCTTCATTAAAATCTTTGGCTATCTGGGTAAATTCAGTAGGAGCAGAAAAATTATTTCGGACAACAAGTGGGCTAATAGGACAAAGGATTTTGGACTTAGTTACGTCCATAATTACCCTCTCGGAAGAGCAATAATTACAGGAGCACTAGTCAACAAACTATAGAAAATTTAGGGTTTGCTCGGTGCAGAAAAATGGAAATAAGACCTGAAAACACCATGTACTTCTGTTCCCTGGTCTTGGAGGACTTTTAATTTGGTTTTTATTGAGTCAATTAAACCATTTATTAATATAGTATCAAAAACCTCTGAATATTTATCTTCCAAAACCTCCTCTATCGTCTGGTATTCAAAAGTCTGAATATCTAGTTCTTCTACCTTAGCCATTTAAATACTTTCTTGGTGGGAGTAATTAGCCTGCCGGGTTTCTCGATAAGTGATCCAGAGATTCCTTAGATCTATCCATTTCCACATAGTCCTAAACTCTCTCTTTCTGATGCATAAACAAACAAATTACCTAAATCCACATGCCTTCATTTTTATATTATTGTATCTTCTTATTCACCATGCATCTTACTTAGCGGAACCTTTTCTCATCCGTCTATCTTGTGCCTTTTATTCCGAGCCGTTGATCCTGATATCTATTTAAACCATCTTTACCCTTGTGCCCAATATACTTCCATATTTATCCTTCTTGTAAATTTCAGTTGTTGAACTAATCATAACCATAAATCCATTCTTTGATTCATTCCCCATCGTAGATCTTTTCTTACTTTAAAATTACTTGTTCACATCATAAAGGGACTATAACTTATCTAAGTGGGTTAGTATTCAACCATTGATATTTTCCCTTACAAATATGCATCATCGATCAATTTCCTTTTTAAAGTTTCCGCTCATATTTAGCTTTCTAAGAGGTGTGCATCTTTTCTTTACGAAAATATTATCCATCGTAGATCCAAAAACTTGTTGATCTCAACCATTCATTTTTGCTCCACTTTAACTAATTCTGCTGATCTTCCTCTTGATTTCTCTCATGCATTTTAATTCAACAGAATAAACCTAGGTCATACATCTCAACCTCATCAAATCTATGCCCTTGATTGTATGGCCCCCCTATCCTATTCCGTTAGTTCACAAGTTTTATATTCCCACGCACCTTCTACTAGCGGAATGGATACGGGCCCTTGATTTCAATCAGACTTCCATCTTAATCATTAAAAGATGTGGTCCCTACCACATTCCACTGAATTTCAAAGTTTTATTTACCTATGCAATTTTCACCTGCAGAATAAACACCAACCTTTGATCTGGATCAAATCTTTATCTGGACCGTCGAAACATGGGGTCTCTACTATATTCCGTTGATTTCAAACTTGATTTACTTTGCTCTTGTCCACCCAGTGGAATTTATTTGAACCGTTGATCTTAATCACCTTTGAATCTCTGCCATCGATCAGTGATGACCCTACCAATTTCTGCTGATCCCCGTCATTACTTTTTCCGTGCATGTTCTTCCTGCAGAATTCATATCATCTGTAGATCATTTCTCTTTCTCAATCTCCACCATTGATATGTGAGGGAGCTACCCGATCCTGCTGAAATAAAAATTCCATTACTCCGTGCATGTTTCATCAGCGGAATTTCGTTCTACCGTAGATTTACTTTCTTCTTTTCATCAGACGATTGGTTTGTGTGGCACTTTAACCCATTCCGCTGGTGATTAATTGTATTCTTTTCTTGCATATTTCCCCAGCGGATTCATCTATAATTGTTGATCTTCTTTTTAGCAGATCAATACTGTCACATCCGGTTGTGACATAAGATTGGGGGTGATTTTCACACAAAACTAATTTCTAAGGTCAAATTCAAAATTTTCTTCACATATATGATTTTTAATCTTAGGAATAAGTCCTTCAAAACATTTTAAAGCCCCTTCTGCATACCCTTTAGGTCATAAGATACAAATTTTAGACCTTACCTTTTATCTCCTCTGGTCTGACCCCTTCCAACTACTTAGCCAAAAATGACGCTAACAGCTGGCTTCAATTGGGGATGCTATCCTCCATGCGAGGGAGAAAAGAACTCACACACGAGTGCCTGATATCAAACTCAAAAACTTCAAATCTCATAAAATTTTTTCCTTTTTTTTTTCTTTATATAAAAATAAAGAAACATGGCTACCCCTTAAGATATTAGGGCCTTTTCTCTGGGCTTCAAATATCTTAGCTCGTCATCTGTATTGATTCAACTTTAAAGAAATATATACAATCTATGGTACGAACATTACCTTCCACCCTTAAGACATGTAATGCTTTAGAAATCTTCCATTGACAGGGCCTCCTTTTAGCTGAATCCCATCCTGATGCTACAAAATAAATGAATTATCCCCCCTCTATGCTGCAATAATGTATGGAACTACCCACATATGATCAAATTTTCCATGCTTGTCCTCTCTAAGTGCACCCCATTTCAATACCAAGTCATCAATCTGAAAATTTTCCTCCTTCACTTTCCTATCAAAAGTATTCTTCATCTTTTCCTGATGCACCTGTACTTTGTCATAAGTTTTATTTCTCATTTCATTCATCTCTATTATTTGATTGATCCTCATATGCATATTATTTGGCTCATCTTCCTGCTCTTGCAACAGTTTCATGACATGAAAACCCAAAGATGCTGGAAAAACTACTTCAGCCCCATAGACCAACTAAAATGGTCACATTCCAATTGCTCTTTTTGTACTAATGCTATCTGCCCACAAATCATATTTTAGCTTTGTATGCCAAGCTCTTTTATTTTCTTCCAACAACTTCTTAATTATCCTTACCAAACTCTTGTTGGAAGATTCTTCCATTCCATTTCCCCGTGGATAATAAGCAGTGGAATGATTCAAATTAATGTGATACTTATGACAAAAACTTACCATCTTTTTCTATTTGAAGGCAATTGCATTATCTGTCACAATTCTCCTTAGACAACCAAACCTGGACAAGATATTATTTTCTAAAATATCCTTGATAACAACATCAATGGCTCTCCTAGTTGGTATGGCTACAATCCATTTTGTGAAGTAATCTATTGTTGTTAAAATCCACCTGTGCTGACATGAAGAATTTGGGTTGATATCCCGAATGAAATCTAACCCCCATTGATGAAAGGGTGCCTCTATTGAAATTGGATTAAGAGGCAGTGGGACCAAATTTATTTTTCCATAAAAATATGGCATTGATGACATGTGGTAATTTCCTTATAAATGTCAGAAAACATAGAAGGCCAGTAAAAAACAACTCTCAGAATCTTATTAGTTGTTACCTTCCATGAGTGATGTTCTTTGCAATCTCCTTAATGAAATTCCTTCATTGTTTGTTGCGCCTCATTTTCCAATAAGCAATTCAATAAGACACCACCAGATCTTTCCAGTACAAATATTGATTCATAATACAATTTTTCGCAGCCTTCAATTTAACAGATCTGGCTCTTGTTTTACTCAATCCTGCAGGAGCTTGCAAGTTTTGCAACACATATATGATATCACTATACCAAGGAGAAAGAGAAAAATATGGCAATACATGTAATCCTGTATGAAGCTGATTTAAATGACTTGACAAAAAGTTGAGTTGTAGAGATTCACAATTAGAATATGTCATTAACTTGGCAAGTACCTGTCCTTTGACCAACTTCGTAGGCTTGATTTCAAGATCATACTCCAACAACACAATAATCCAATTAGCCATATTAACTTCTGGATCTAGTTGAGTGAGGATACTCTTTACCAAATTACTTGGAACATATGCAAAAATATGAGAATAAAGAATATATACTCTAAAATCTTTCAAGGATTTCACCAAATCATAGGCATGTTTTTCCATAATATCATACTTAGGCTCTCCATCCTCAACACCTTGCTGAAGAAAGCAATATGATGCTCATCATTTTGATTATTATATTGTAGTAGAACTCCAACAATAGTATGCTTAGATGTGTAAGAGAACACCAAGGAATCTTTAGTAAAATCCGGACTCACTAAAACTAGGGCTTCAGTGATGGCCTTTTTAATATCTTTAAAATACTTTCTAGCATCCATTGTCCATTTTATCTCATTTTTTTTCTTCAGCATATTTGTAATGTTTCTTAGAATTTCAACAAAACTTGGAATAAATCTCCTCAGAAAATTCACTTCCCCAATAAATGACTACACCTCTTTTTTACTCTTGGGCTCTTCAACCTTCAGAATAACATTGACTCTTTCCGGGTCAATTTTGAGTCCATCTTTTGAAATAATATGTCCTAACAACTTTATGCAAAATTCGATTTCCTAGGATTGAGTGAGATACCATAATTTCTGCATTTAAGAAAAACCTTCTCCAAATGATTAACATGATCCCTGCCAGACTTAGAAAAAACAGTAATATCATCCATGTATATGACTACAATTTTATCATTTTCATCTGCAAACGCTATATCCATTGCTCTTTGAAACGTAGCTCCTGCATTCATTAAGCCAAAGGGAATCTTGGCATACATAAAATTTCCCCAAGGTGTAGTAAAACCAATCTATTCTTGGTCCTTAGGAAGCACCTTAAGTTGGTTATAACCTAAAAATCCATCCATGGTGGAAATCCTCTCAGCTCCTACTACTTTTTGCAGAATATGGTCCATCTTGGGTAAATGATAGTTGACTTTTAATTATACTTTGTTGAGATTCCTGAAATCTACACAAAGTATGATCTCACCATTCTTCTTTCTAATAGGTACTAAGTTATCTACCCACTTAGAAAATCTCAGAGTCACACAATAATTTTGGCATTGAAAAGTTTCTTGATTTCTTTTTTCTATCACATGAAACAACATAGGATTTATTCTTTCATGTTCTGTCTGAATGGATTTTCTCCAGGTTTGATCGAAATAGTGTGTTGTATGATAGAAGTATCATACTCCTTCAGGTCTTCATAACTCTAGGAAAATACATCTGTGTACTTCTTCATCAAATTTATGTATTCCTCTTTTTCTTTTGCAGGCAAAATTTTGGACAACTTCACAATTCTGGGTGTTTCTTCAGTACCTATGTTCTGATCTTCGACAAAATTATCAGTAGGCTGAACTTTGGGGTCCTTTGCAACATCATTTTGATGAAATAATTTTTCTAGGGGAATCAAACCTCTTGGAATGAAATTACTTCTTCACTGGATTATATCTTCCCCCCAATCATGTTTTTCAATTTTTTCTTTTGAACATTTTCTTCTTTGGAATGTACATCATCTTGGAAGTTTTCTAAATTCTCACTCTCTGTATCTATTTGAGTATTTACAAACTCATTCGACATCTCAAAAAATATTTTAATATGCATATCATCATAAAAAATGTGCCTTTACTTGAATTTATCGGGTATTAAAGGTCTATTTACAACTTGGACTTTATATTTATTTTGAGATTAAATGGGAGTTTTAAAATTACTAGCTGTTGTAGCCAAAGAATCAACTACTTGATTTTCTATTATGGGGACCACTCTGATTTTATGTTCTGTAAAAGAGTTGCCAAACATGTCCTAGACTTCATTCCTCTAAGTCCTCATTCTGGGATGTTTTGTCTGGTAACTATCATTCACCTGATTCACCATGAGTTATGAATCCCCAAACGCTTCTATTATCTTTACTCCCATGTCCTTCAAAGCATGTAAACCCAACATCAGAGCTTCATACTCGACCACATTATTCATACACTCAAACGTCAATTTATAAGACAAAGCCTTAAAATATCAGTTTGGAGAGATAATCCAAACACCATCACCAACCCCATTTTAACTTATGGACCCATCAAAATACATAGTCCACAATCCCTCTTCATTCTGTTTATTTTCTAAGGATTCATGTCTTTTGGAAAATTCCTTATCCTCTTTAAATTCAATTTGTAAAGGAAATTCAGGATCAACGTGAGTGGAATCTTCAAAAAATATAGAGGATCCTAAATCAGTGTCAACAACATAAATATGATAATTTTCAAGCTTATCTTGACTACTAACCACATAGGCTAATTTATTCTCTCTATACAGTCTTCTGTTTCCTCCAAACAAAGGAATGGTGGCATATGACATATCCATCTGTAATGTTCCTTTCAACTTTGATTCCCAAGACCTTGACAATAACATGCCAAACTTGGGAGGAATGCCAACTACTACAACATCCATGACAATAATTTTAGATGGAAGTTGTGCAAGGGTTACCACCACATCTTTAATCAATCCCAGGCATCTTACTTTTCTAGAATCAAAAGAATATAGGTCTTTGTAAGGCTTAGTAATCTCCAATCCCAAACTTTCCACTACCACCCTTGGCCTTAGGTTATGAGATGCACCAGAATCAAGCATGGCATCGTGCAAAATCATATCATGGATATTCAAACTTAAATAAAAAGGAGGGACTTCCTCTTCATCTTTATCTTCAATTTTAGGCCCAAGGACAATAGTGGGAGCATCATCGGTTACCTCTAGAATATCTGGCTGATAATCACCCTGATTCTTGACCATTTTAGTGATTTTATCTCTGTATTTGTTATTCCTCAACAACTCATTAAAGGGGATAGAAACTTTAATCTTTGACAGTTCTAATTGTAGATTGAAGGATGAAGTAGCTCTATCTACATCAACTGGCACTTGTTGTTTATTTTCTTTTGACTTTTGCTCCTTATTTTCTGAATTCTTTTGTACAGTAGTATCTTTATGTTTTTCTTTTTCTTTTTTTTTGAATTTGGTTGGCTACTGGAAGGCTGATTTGGATTGGGCCTTCCTTTATTTATTATCACATCACGACTTCTCAATTTCAACTTATTTTGAAAATCATCAATGGCGTTTTGATAACCTCTCTGATATTTCTCTGAATCTATCTCAAAAATATTACTGTCATCTTCTTGAGCAAACAAATTATGCTCCTCTTCAGAAAGGTATATTTTAGAATCAATATCATCAAAGTGATGAATCTAATTGTCCATTGGATCTTCTTCTCCCTCCTCATCAACATAATTTTTACGGAATGGGGGTCTAATATGCTGATCTTCAGGGTTTCTTTGATTTCTTTAAGGAGGAGGAGGTCTTCTAAAATTTGGATTTCTTATTTGATTTCTAGATTGCTCTCTATTAGGTGGAATGTTGTCTAAAGCTAACATGTCCATCAATCTTTCCATAGTTTTCACCATCATTTTAAACTTTACATCACTTGCAGAGGAAGGGGCATAGGTAGATGGTTGGTTTTCTTGTCTTCTCCTATTTTCCTCCACTCTATTTTTCATATTCCCAGAGGCCATCAAATTTGCCTCTACCTACAAGGCATCTTTAAACATTGGAGGCAAACTTGCATATTTTCTTTCTCTTAATAACAGGGCAAAATCGCTCTCAAAAGCATATGCATAGTGAAGTTTAGCAGCACCTACCAAGGGTTAAATATCAGCATGAATGGAATTGTACACCCTCATGAATCTACTTGAAAACTAATGTACAGACTCAAAGCGCCCCCCCCTTTTTTTTCCAGATTATTATATTGAGACAATATTTGGAAAGGGTTCTTCTTGGCTTCCCACCCATCTAAAAACAGTGTTTGAAAAGCTTTAAAGGTGGGAATGGAGTCTGCTTGTAAGTATTTAAACCATATTTTTGCCTCTCTAGGAAAACTTTGTGCATACAATCTCATTTTGCATCATTATGGTCCACTCCCTCCAAATCAATAAAATTTTCAAATCTATCCATATGCTATCTTGTTGTAAGATTCCCTTCCCCATCATATAAGGATATTCTCCGTGAATAGTTCTGGAGGAGATCATGTAGAATAACATGCAAAGCCAAAGGAGCAAACCTAGCTGCCATTGGTCTAGGAGGATTTTGAACAATAGGAGGGATTTGAGGAGGACTGTGAACATGGCTTGTAGGTTGAAGCTGAAAAGTTTGAGGGGGAGAATTATTTCTTTATGATTTTACAATATTTTTCAAATTATGCCACAAGGAATCTAACAAGTATGATTCAAATATATTTGGATCAATTTCTGTTTGTTTTAAGTTTGATTCTGATTATGATCTTAATAAATATTTTCCAACATTTATTCCCAAATCCAAATATTGAAAACTATTGAATTCTTCTTGAAATAAAGTCCTTTCAATATGAGAAGTATTAGCCTTTTCTTTTCCACTTCTGTGTCTAAATAGAATCTCTGGGTTTTCCACACTGTGTAAAATTTTAGAATCAGGATTACCTCATGTGTGTGCCCTCCTGGAAGCTAGAATGTATTCTAAAAATATTCTTTGAAAATAAACATAGAGTCACCAGGGAAAATGTACAACGACTTGAAATATTTGTCGTCCCTCCCAGGGCAGATTTGAACTCTCGTTCCCCTACAACGACGCCAAGATGTTAGCACTCAAAATGTACCTCAGGTTGTAAAAAGGTAAATCTCAAGGTAACCACAAAACCAAGATTTAGGAAATAAATCTGGCTTCTTTCTCTCCAGAGAAGGATCTCTCAATTTTTTTCTCATAAGGCCAGATATATGAACAATAAATAAAATTTAAAATTGTTGTTGGTTGAACCAAGGGAAGTACACATTGGGCAATGGAGTCAAAATGATTATAACAATCATAGTGCTAATTACATGGAAATTTTAACAAAGGCAAGATAGTGATCTTGTTAGAGTCAAAATGCTATGGTCTGGTGATTATAGAGGAAATGAAGAACAATCCATTAATGCAGACATCTAACTAGGATGAATCCAACATTAACTTTAGTTCAATAGGTTTTGTGAATGTTTGGAATGAATTGACAGAGCATATGATTATGAATTTTGTGCTATTAAAACCTCATTTCAAACATGAAAGGAAAACATTATGGAAGTAAATAACAGGAAATACATTCACATGAGAAGGGAAATACAGACCGCAATGAAGACAACACATGAATCTTTGCAAAAGGTCAGCTTTGGATTTGTGATTTTATTAAAATATAGATCTCAAATACAATGTTGAATTTTCACGGTTTCCAATCCCTTCTTCATTAAAAAACTTGTTCTTATACAAAATCGCTCCATGAACTGAATAACTAACTCTAAAAATAAGCAATAATCGCCTTTTTTTTGTAAGTTAAGAAACTATTCTAGTGAAAAAAGGTGATAATGTTACAAAAATAGTTATAGTTTAGAGATGCATTCTTGCTCAAAGGGACTAGCAGGTAGAACCATTCTAAAAAGAGTACCCGACCCTCCCTCCATGAGGGAAAATAGGTCTAAGGAAAGAAGAGTAACGTTATACAAAAGATACGGTAGTTCCTGAAATAAAAATCAACAAACAAGATTCTTATAGTGATAAGCCCACACTATTTTTGATAAAAACAAAAGAAGCCATTGACATAACCTAGTTAATGCTTGTGGAAAGGATCATCAATGATTGGGCATCCAAATACAAAGGAAACCGACTCACTTGGATCGTCCTTGGCATTCGACGTGTTGTCATTGGAGGAGTCCACCTCCTTGATGCTAGATAAAGCATCATTAACACCGCTACTTGTAGGAGGTTGTTTAACCGGGAGAGGGGCAGTCTTTCTTGCCATAGCTGGGTTAGAAGTGCATTTACCAAGAGAGAGATATTTTATGTGGCTTGACGGGGGGAGGAGGAGGCTCATAGTCCATAGGGACTACGGGGGATATGGTGGAGGAGGATGGTGCAGAGGCTGAAGCAAGGGGAGATGTGGGGATGGTAGGAGCAGGAGGTGGAGGTGGAGGTGCCGGAGGTGCAGGTGGTGTAGGAAGATTAGGTGCCAGAGGTTGGGAGTGGAAGCGGAGGATGAGCTGAATGAGGATGTTTTTTTATCACCCATTAGTTCCTTCGTCGCTTCAGAGTGCGACCCGCTGCGTTGACAGCACCAAAAAATTCATCTTACCAGTCATTCACAATGAGGCGAACAACTTTAGGGATCTCAACATCGAATCCATCTCCACTATCCTGAGCGTTGAGCTGAATTTGGTGTTCAGACTGGGTGCCTCTCCCTAGACAACCACGACGAGGGGTACCTTGTTTGTGTGGCATGACTAGCTGACGAAGGGTGATGGTGAGTTCAGGGTCGGGAATGGAGTCACAAAGGGACGAATGATTAGAAGAATGTTGAGGACAAAGCTACATGATTGTAGAGAGAAAATGGACCAAATGGTGAAGGATCCAGGGCATTAAACTATTGGAGTGTCAACCCAGGAACCAGGGTGGTGCATTAAAATCCTCATGCGTCGATGTGATAAACGCGTCCCTTCGAGTGTCCAGGAGATGTCCATGTCCTAGCTCAGAGTTAATGAGCACAGCCATAGAGGGGGTGATGCAAGGGTGACATCAAGCAGATGACGATCTGGCCCCGTCATCAGCCCTCATATCCTTGATCGAAACACCCACATCCGAGTAGCAATAACCGCCTTTTACATATGGAATCTACATTTATTAACTAATAACTGTTTTTAAAAAATAATCTAAACTCCTAGTTAGCTAATCTTCATAAATAATCTTCATCAATCTTCAATGATCTTAATGCATGTAGCGTGTATTTGGATCTTCCATACTTCTCAACCGATTTCCACTAATCAGTAGATGGTAGGTCTAGGCTGGCCATTTATTTCGCCAACACTCTCAACTCCACGCGGTATCTGTATGAAAAGTATGGTAAGCGTGCACACGTGGATTTAAAGGAAAATACCATTTCAAAATCATCTGTTAAATTATCCACTATTTCCTTTCCTGACAGTGATTGCTACATATCTGCAAACTTTCTGTGATTTGACTTACATTCAATCAAACGATCTTGATACTCTTTTTGGGAAAGAATACTACCTTTCTCTTCCTAGAAGAAAGGTAGTCCCTTCTTAAATAATGGATCAAACATATCCATAAACAACTTCACTTGATGTGCGATGATGTTAATATTTGCTTCAACAATGTCCACATGTTGGTGTTTATTCACAACCTTCCTTTCCCAAGTAATAATGGAAATTCTATATTTGATGTTGGCTACTTTCAATTCATTTTCTGTCAAACCATTAAGAAAATCAATGGTGTTGTTAGCAGTCTCTATGGGATTCTTATTTAACCTCTCTTTTGTCATTGTTACACTTTCCCTGGCGGATTACATCACAATTTCTTTGTCCAAAATATAATCTAGGTAATGCCCCAATTTAGTTGCTTCAGATATAAGTACATCCCAGATGATGTGCTTGGCCCCCTATACAGACAATTGTCTTGTTACCTGTTTTAACTGCTTATCATTTTTGTCTGACAACTCTTTACATTTAGATTCCCAAGGTTTCCTTTATTGTTCCCTTTTCAAAGCTATATTTTCTAAATTCTTGTTCTAATTCCTCAATCCAACAATATCCAATTCCTTTAAACTGACTTGTGACATGGCATGAACAACATAATGTTCAATTGATTATGCAAAAGGTGAAATTATTCTAACCTCAAGTTCCTTTTTTTTTATAAATTCTTTTCCAATTCATCTTGTTTCCTTCTCACTTTCAAACAAAAGAGACATGTCTCTTTCCCATTGCTTTTTTTTCTCAGCAAATTTCAGTAGCTTTGCCTTACTGTCATTTAATTCACCAGTCAATCTTTCTTTCTCCTTTTCCAGCTCTGTTAGCTCAATAGCTTGTATGAGCTGAGTAGATGGAATATTTAGCTTCTTCTTTAGAAATTGAATTGTGTTTTCTTTTTCATTCAACAACTTTTGAGTTGCTTCCCCTTTGTTTGCTTGATTTCCAATAACCAATAAGTCTGCTTACAACTTTTTTATTTGTTGTTGATGGGCCTTGTTTTCCACCTTTTCTTTCCTTATCTGGTTTTCAATTTTGCTTTTGGTGCACTGCAGTCTGGACACCTTCAATGTTTCTTTCAATAAATCAGTATATATGATATCCCTAGTCTATTTTTGTAGATGAATCATGTCAGGTATAAGAATGTTTTCTAAACTCATCTTCATCTCAACAACTTTGTTCTTAGTTTCTATTACTAGGTTCAAGGTGTTTTAACTGTGATATATGACAGTCACCAAGGATACATATTTACTGGATATTTTTCTGACATCTGCATACAACTTCAATGATTCATCCATCATAACCTCCTTGCAATCTTTATACTTACCAAAAAGCTCAGCTCTGGTTTTAAACTAAGAAGTGGAGTCTTTAGGTGTTTCAGAGAAAGCATATTCCTTAACTTCAAATACAGGTCCTTTAACTTTCATGTGCTTCTTCTTACCTTTTACATATGTTACTTGGAATATCTACCTTGTTTCTTCAATCTTATGCTTTTTAGGTGTCTTGGCGGTGTCCTCTTCCTCTATATCCATGGAATCAGAGAAGTCTCTCTTGTTAGTTCTTTCAAAACAACTTGCTATAGGTGTGGTATTCTCAGCTACTGGGAAAATACGTGGAAAATAATTGAAGGTAATGGTTGTTTGGAACTGGCATCCTTCATTGATGAAGTGGAATCTTGCTGCATATCATCATCCCTCTATGTTTCATGGGGATAATCCATCCAATTGGAACTCTCGACCAAACCTGCAATTTCATGATGTTCAAAAGGATTATTTTCATTTATCTATCTTCTGATGGATATAATATGGTGGGAATCATAATTAATAGATGCATCATTCTGGAATTTCATTTCCTTCAGTAAATTTTCCACCATTGGAAAAGCAACCCTATTTTTTATGATGAATGAGCCAACCACCCATGGGAATTTGATTTCAGAAGACTTTTTGAAACTGAGAAAGTGTTAATTTTCCACAATAAGCTTCTGCCTAATAAACTCTAATACAAATACCCTAGGAGTTAAGAAATCATTCAAAATGTAAGGTTAATAAACAAATTTAAACAATCTGATAACTGTACCTTCCTCTAGTAAAAACCAATCCCCAATTATTTTCTTAGGAGAAAATTGCAACATTTATTTCATAAGTGGTAACAATCTGGGTAATTTTTGTTGGAAAAATACATTATATACCTTATACATGAGAAGGTTCATGTATTTTCTAAAATATCTATTCATCTCTTCAATGAGAACCATCTCAGGAAATTGTAATTTCTCCTCATTAAAAAATAATAACATTTTAACCAAATACAATTGGAACCTGAAACATCTGGTGTTGTGGATGTCAACTAGCTGTGGATGAATATTCTCAACTAGAAACTCATCAAATTTAAGGCAAAAGGAGTTGATTAACTGACTTAACCGTTCTAAATCAATTTGACCAGTACTAACTATGAACAACAAACTCATTAAGGTCCCAATGACATATTTGTCAATACCTAAACTTAGAAACTGACTCATACGGGAAATAACACACTGAGTTTCATTAGTGAATAGAATTGAATCTATAGGAAAATGTTGGTTTTGTAAAGAGACACCAGGATTAAAAGAAGTGTTAAAGAAGACCCATTTTTTCTCTATAGTGGACTCTCTGAAAAACTAGACTACAGTTTCTTCATTTAAATTTTTGGCTATATGGGTGGATTCAGTAGGAACAGAGAAATTATTTCAGATAACAAGTGGGTTGATAGGACAAAGGATTTTGGAATTAGTTACATACATAATTACCCTCTTGGAAGAAGAATAATTGCAAGCACACCAGTTGATAAACTATGGAAAATATAGGGTTTGCTCGGTGCTAAAAAAATGGAAATAAGACCTGAAAACAACATGTACTTCTGTTCCCTAGTATTGGAGGACTTTTAATTTGTTTTTTACTGAGTCTATTGAACCATTTAACAATATAGTATCAAAAAACTCTGAATCTTTATCTTCAAAAACTTCCTCTATCCTCTGGTATTCCAAATTTTGAATCTCTACTTCTTCTGCCTCAACCATTTAAATACTTTCTTGGTGGGAGTAATTAGCCTACCAGGTTTCTCAACAAGTGGTCTAGAGATTCATCTGAGCAGACCATTTCCACACAGTCTTGAACTCTTGTTTTCCGATGCATAAACAAACAAATAACCTAAATCCACGTGCCTTCATTTTATGTTATTTTATCTTCTTATTCACCACGCATCTTACTTAGCGAAACCTTTTCTCATCCATCCATTTTGTTCCTTTTATTCTGAGTCATTGATCCTGATATTTGATTAAACCATATTTACCCTTGTGCTCTATATATTGCCATCTGTATCCTTCTTGTAAATTTCAGTTGCTGAACTAATCATAACCACAAATCCATCCTTTGATTCATTCCCCACCTTATATATTTTCTTACATTAAAATCACATGTTCACATCATAAAGGGACTGAAACTTATCTAAGGAGGTTAATATTCAACCATTGATCTTTTTCCTTTCAAATCCGCATCATCGATCAATTTCTTTCTTAAAATTTCCGCTTAGATTTAGTTTTCTAAGAGGTGTGCATCTTCTGTTTGCGGAAATATTATCCATGTTGGCTGCTATGGGCAGACCCGGGTTTACTATAACCAACCAACAACACCCCTAGATCACTGGCCCTTTCGGCGACAGACCACAAAGCGACCTGAAGTCTCACCCGAAGTGACTCTAATGGGTTGGCCAAGGACTCAAACGTCTTGGACTGGGTTCTATGGCAATCCCACTGGTGGCTCGCAGCTCTCCTAGCTGCAGTCTCTCTTCTGTGCGTCGCGCGATCTCCTGCTCGCGTCGCACGATTTCCTCGCCTCGCAGCTCTTCTAGCCGCAAGATATTCCTTTATACCGCCGCACGATCCTTTCCTGCGGCGCGCACTGTCTCAGACCCGCGATATCTTCAACCTTATCGCATCGCCGTGCACGATGCGACACGCAGTTCTTTCCCAACGCTAAGTCCTTCACCTGCGGTATCGCGCACCGCAGCTTCTCTGTCGGTGCGGTATCACCTCTCTGTGATATCCTACCTCCGCGGTTTAGCACACTTAGCGTTGCTCGTGTCGACGTGCAAGGCTTAACCTACAAGGCTATTCGATACTGCAATAGAGACTATCTTACGTAAAGCATAAATGAACCATAAACAGTGTTCCAATGCATTAACCTATATTTACCCTTCTATATTGCTGTGAACTGATTAACACATTCATTCATTAAACTGTAAACAAAGTCCATAAACTGACTGAGAAATGCATAAGTAAACATAACACATAAACCAATCGCATAACACTAATTTTAACGTGGTTCACCTCCAGGATGGAAGTTACATCCACAGAACTGTGTTTTCATTATAGCTCAGGGGAAGGTAAAACACAGTTCTGCTGCACCGCATATGCAA
>LPNX010109624.1:97451-146902 GCA_001517045.1 Pseudotsuga menziesii | reverse complement strand
ACAATACAAAATATATTCTTATATAGGCAGCCCGAAGGTCTTTCCATTACAACACTGTGGGCCTGTCCCAACAGTAACCCAAAACCTAACTAGTGACAGTTGGCCATATCTGTACTTGAGGTAGCCGCTTCCCGTCACACCACAGCTCTCTGCAGTCTTCCATGCTTCCCGGCACTGATCATGGGTACTATGCACCGCTTCGCTTTTTTGTCCTTCGCCTTCAATGCTTCAGCCTCGTTGCTCCTTCTCCTTTATGAGGGTTGCTGAGCCCTCCTGTCTTCTGCCGCTGCCTTCAATGCAGTGGTTGAGCTCTCTCTTCTCGGCCGCTCAGGTACCGTTGCCTTCTTGACTTTTCTATCTTAAAAGTCATGGTTTCGGCTCTGCTCTCCAGCTGGAAACGTGCTACGGCATCGTAGCTCTGTCTTAACTTCTTTCCGCCAAAACTTATCTTTCCGCCAAAACTAGCAGCTTCTTCTGTAGCTGCGGGACCCTGCTCCAACAATCCATCGTCGATCTGAAAACTTGTTGAGCTCAACTGTTCATTTCCGCTCCACTTTAACCAATTCCGTTGATATTCCTCTTGATTTCTCTCGTGCATGTTGATTCAACAGAATCAACCTAGGTCATATATCTCAACCTCATCAAATCTGCACCCTTGATTGTATGGCCCCCTTAACCTATTTCACTAGTTCACAGGTTTTCTTTTCCCAAGCACCTTTTACAAGCGGAATGGAAATGAGCCCTTGATTTCAATCAAACTTCCATCTTATCAGTTAAAATACGTGGGCCATACCACATATCATTGAATTTCAAATTTTTATTTACCGATGCATCTTTAACCAACAGAATAAACACCAACCTTTGATCTGGATCAAGTCTTCACCTAGACCGTTGAAACATGGGGTCTCTACTATATTCTGCTGATTTCAAACTTGATTTACTTCATTCTTTTCCACCCAACCGAGTTTATTTGAACTGTCGATCTTAATCACCTTTGAATCTCCACCATCGATCAATGATGACCCTACCAAATTCTGCTGATGCCTGAAATTACTTTCTCCGTGCATGTTCTTCTTGCAGAATTCATATCAGCCATAGATCATTTCTCTCTTTCGATCTCCGCCATTGATATGTGAGGGAGCTACCTGATTCCGCTGAAATGAAAATTTCATTACTTCGTGCATGTTTCATCAGCAGAATTTCCTTCAACCGTATATTTACTTTCTTCTTTTCATCATGCGATCGATTTGTGTGGCACTTTAACCCATTCCACTGGTGATCAACTTTATTCTTTTCTGGCATCTTTCACTAGAGGATTCATCCATACCCATTGATATTCTTTTCAGTAGATCAACACCGTTGCATCCTGCTGTGACATAACACTAGGGTGGATTTTCACACAAAACTCATTTCTAAGGTCAAATTCAATATTTTCTTCACATAATTGATTTTTAAGCTTAGGAATAAGTCCTTCAAATTTTTTTAAAACCCCTTCTACATACCATTTAGGTCATAAGATAAAAATTTTAGACCTTACCTTGTATCTCCTCCGGTTTGACCCCTTCCAACTAATTAGCCAAAAATGGTGTTAACAGACACGATAAATTCATACAGTGAAATGGAAAGAGAGTTCTTTCAAGAACCTAAAGGTCGTTATCTGAAATCTTTGAAACTGTGGATAAAGATGCTGGTATATGGAAAAGGGATCCTAAGAGTGGAGTCCGATGAGTAAATATTTGTGCGTGGAGAACCAGGGTAATGTTGCAAGAAATATTGCGAGCATAATGGATGAGAATAAACTGAGACATTTCCTGTTGATAGCGAGACTGAGCAAGAAGGTGGTCACCTAAGAAGTGGAAGGAGACTTCAGTTGGGAAAGAAGAAGGATTGCGACCAAGAGAGGAAGTTGCAGTGCGACCGAAAGAGAGGAATATGAATTGGCACCACATATCGATGGAGATTTTTGCAACAAAGAAGAAGAATATCATCTTATGTATGAAGAAGAAGAAGAAGATGTACCCGATCCAGATCAAGATTACGACATACCCATGACCCTACGTACATCTCTAGGACCCAAGGTAAGATCTGGAAACACATCGCCTAATGGTTTTGTCAATCATAATAAAAGTTATAGTGGAAATAATAGTCAAGGAAATCCCGCTTGCAGAATCTTTAATTTAGATATACCAAGAGTAAATAGAATGGATGGAAGTGATATAAATCTACCAATATTTAATTGAAATGGGTTAGAGGACCCTCAACAAAACATTGGTTTATATGTGAATCTGTATGGACTGTGCGACAAGTCCAAGATGAGGCCATAAAGAAAGCCCAGATGATCAAAACCTTTTGAGGTTGTGCATTGGAATGGTGTACATAATTCTTTGTGGTTCCGATAGGAATCCCTCAGAAGGAATTAGACCAAATACAGTTGGGATTAACATTAGAGTTTAAGAAGCGTAAATTTGTGTCATGGTGCATTACAGAAATAAAAGAGATTAAGCAGTTGCCTATGGAGTCTATTTGGGACTTCGACCAAATATTTAAAACTTTGATGGCTGAAGTAAGTTTTCATATGTCATATGTCCAACATAAAGAATGGTTTATTGCGACGATGTTACTGCAATGCATTTTCCTCTAATGCAACAAAAGATTTTACCACAGAGCAAGGATCTTGAGCTTGCTATGAAATTGGAGGCTTCACCTAGACTACCTAGATAGGTTATTACAACATGGATTATATTATTATGGACTTAGGTTCTGATGTTAACATTCTTAGTATAAAAACATGGTAAAGTATGTGAAAACCGTGACTAGTGTGGTCTCTTGTACAACTAAGATTGGCCAATCAGTCGAAGGTTTTTCCTATTGGTCAACTAACACAAGTTACCGTCGAGATAGAATGACTCTAGACTTATGCATATTTTGAAGTGATAGACATTGTTGATGATACAAACCCATATCCCACACTTCTAGGGATCAAATGGGCCATTAATAATCAAACTATTATCAATTTTAAGAAGAGGATATTGAAATTTGAGGATACATAGTTAAGGGTGGTTGCACCACTTGGTTGTCTAGAAGGCCAGAGGTATGTCGAGCATGTAAATAATGAAGGATAATATGGATATATGGACCATATCTACAATATTACCTCTGCGATGGACAATTATGTGAATCCAACAACTGATGGAAAGCTCAACTAGTGAAGTGTTAGTTCCTGCTCATCATATTCAGAGAAGCTTGGGAGAATCGCTAGAACCAACTCCACAAAGTATCAATGAAAAAATGCGCAAGAATTACAAAATCATTGCAATAGGTAGGTACTGAGGTATGTGATATACCTACCTATGAAGGTTTTCCTAACCTGTAATATTTCCTGGTAGAGTTTGAAGAGAAAGTAACATAACCTCAACGTTTGTTAGCTCTGGACTTTGCATTTGAAGGCTAAACATGCAAGATGGTGGGTTGTGCATAGGCAGACTATTTTAGAATGGCCTCAATGCCAAAGACTGTTGGAAGTTCGATTTGGAGAAAAGATTCTCTATACCGGTCTGAAATATACATGAATGACTAATCCTATCGAACATATTGAGCATTGTCGCGTGACATTGGAGATGTCGCTATGACAGGAATGGGTCCATGAATTTATACATACTTTGGACATTATACTGGGGAACCGATATACATTGGTTGAGGTGCGACGAGGAACAATTGAGTGGGAAGAGATAGCTTCCACTTTCATGCATATGTTTAAATTTGTTAATGATTCATCCTTCAGTTGATGCTATTATACAAGTAATCAAGACAAAGATATTTGAAGATATTCCGTTGTCGATGGAAAATTTCCATCATGGCAGTTTTAAAGTCCAACATTGGATGGAAAGCTACAATGTAATAGGTGAACTTGATGATGATGATCCACGCTACATAAATATTCTTGATTCTGAAGGTACTCGCGCAGTGGAAGGATCACGTGTGTCAAGTAACAAGTTTTTGAATTTCTTGAAAATAAAGAAGGTGAATATTGGTTCTTCAGAGAACCCAAATTTTGCTAATATCAGAGTTTACTGAGATGATGAGACCGTCAGAAATATTATAAACCTACTACATGAGCTTTAGGATTTGTTTCCCACTAAATTTTCAGAAATGAAGGGAATTGTTGGAGATCTTGGAGAAATGAAGATTCCTTTGAAGCTCGATGCAAATCCTATTCAATAATGACCATATCGACTCAATTCGAGGTATAAAGAAAAAGTTAAGACAAAATTAGACAGAATGTTAGATACGAGCATTATAGAACCTGTTGAAGAGTCCAAATGGATTATCCCTATGGTAGTATAAGATAAGAAAACTGTTGGTGAAGTGTGCATCTGTGCCAAACTAAGGAATTTGAGTGATGCCTGCCTGCACGACCCATTTCTGATCCCATTTATAGATGAAGTATTGGAGAGTGTCGAAGGACAAGAAATATATTCCTTTACTGATGGGTTCTTTGGTTACCATCAGATCAGGTTTTCAAAGGAATATCGACACAAGACAACCTTTGTGACGGAATGGGGATGTTTCTAGTATACAGTAATGCCTTTTGGACTCAAGAATGCTCCTACTATATTTTCTAGGATAGTTGTAGCCACGTTTAAATATTTCATTCATAAATTACTTGAAATCTACTTTGATTACTGGACAACATTTGGGCTAATATAATATCATATTGAGAGTCTTAGAATGATGCTGGAACAATGTCGACAGTTCCCGATCTCCCTTAACTTAAAAAGCACATTTTCTGTTCCCCTTTTGGAATTTTACTAGGTCATGTGATTTGTCACGATGGTATATTGGTGGATCTTACAAAGATAGCGATTATTGTCGACCTACCACCATCCTTGACAATAAAAAAGTTAAGAACTACTTTGGGACATACATGGTACTATAGAAGATTTATTAGAGGATGTGCGGAGGTTATTGTCCCTATGGAGAAATTATTCAAAAAGGATGTTAAATTTCAGTGGAGTGAATAATTCCAAGAGCGTCTGGATGTTTTGAAGAATAAGATGGTTACAATACCCATATTAGTCTTTCCAGATTGGAAGAAAGATTTTCATATACACGTCGATGCATCTTCTGTCACATTGGGTGTTGTACTTGCACAACCTGACGAAGGTTCTATTGATCATCCCATCGCATTTGCTAGTATAAAATTATCAATGACGGAGAAGAACTATACCTTGACAGAAAGAGAAGGGCTAGCTATGGTATATGCTCTTCAAAATTTTTGACACTATTTGTTAGGAGTACATTTCAATATGTATACAGATCTTTCTACGTTGAAATATCTGGTCAATAAGCTAGTGTTGGAGGGGAAGATTTGTCGATGGATTCTCCTCTTCCAAGAATTTGACTTTGAGATTATCGTTAAGTCGAGTTGACTGAATTTAGAACTAGACCATCTGTTGAGGCTAGAAAGTGGAGAAGAGCCTGGTAATCTCGATGATAGTCTCCCAGACACACAACTATTTGCAGCTAAGATGTTTGATGATCACTATAAGGATATTATACATTTTTTAACTACATGATATGTGACAGAAGGATTTTGTACAACAAAAATGAAACAATTAGTCGTAAACCTGTAGATTTCTAGTTGATCACTGGAAAATTATACAAGATGGGTCGAGATTAAATTATTTGTCGCTGCATCTTAGAACATGAGTGATTGATGGTTTGAACGAAGTACACACTGTTGTCGCAGGAGGCCATTATGTAGGAAAATAAATAGTGCAATTTTTTTACTTGTTGGATTATGGTGGCCTACTCTGCATGCAAACGCTAGAGATTCTTTTCGCAGCTGTGATATCTGCCAAAGAACAGGAAAACAATCACGATGAGATGAGATGCCGTTGGTACCACATATAAATGTATAAGCATTTAAAAAAAGGGATGTTGATTTTGTCGGTCCTATTAATCCACGAGGAAAGAGAACAGGTGCACGTTACATAATCACTGTGACCAACTACTTGACCAGATGGGCTAAATCAGTGCTAATAAAGGATTGTATTGTTGCAACTATTGCAATATTTTTGTTTGAACATGTAATAACCTAATTTGGATGTTCAAATATTTTGATAAGTGATCAGGGCACACATTTTTTCAATTAGCTGATTGACAAATTAACTGAGGAATTTCAGATTCAGCATCAGAAGATAACACCATATCACCCACAAGCGAGTGGTGATGTCGAAGCGTTCAATAAGATTTTGGATAATGCATTGACAAAGATCTGTAATGTTCAAAGAGATGATTGGGATCATAAAATACATGCAATATTATGGGCATATCGCGCCACCTATAAAAATTTTACAGGACAAACTCCATTTCGACTGGTTTATGGACCAGAGTCTGTCATGCCAATTGAGTATATTGTACACAGTATAAGAATAGCCATGATTACAGAGATGACAGACATTGGTGTTATCAAATAAATATTGTTGTAGCCTGTAAGATTAGAATAAGATAGATTTATCACATACTGTCATCGGAATGTCGAGAAGGAGCGACATAAATCTTGACACGACCGAGATATTAAGTATAAGCAGTTTCAGATTAAATATCTTATTCTCCTTTATGACAGTAAGTTTTTCAAACATCCTGACAAGCTTTAGACACATTGGATGGGACGATATATAGTCATTCAGATCACTCAAGGAGGAGCAGTTCAATTGCAGAAATTAGATGGTACACCCTTCAAAGTATTGGTAAATGGAAGTCGTCTAAAGCCTTATCAGGATAGTTGCACTTTGGTAAACTTATAACTCAAAAAAAAGTTTATGAGTGTTATTGTCACAATGTTTATGAGTGTTTTTGTCACAAACTTACGAGTGTTGTGAGTTTGTGAGTGTTTCGACACATGTGAAATTGTGTCGCAAACTCTACGTCTGTTGCAACAAAGAATTGTGTCACAGACTATATGTATTTCACATAAGATGAATTGTTGTCAGAGACTATACGTTTGGCACAAAAGAAGAATTCTGTAGCATATTATATGTCTGTCGAAGAAGAAGTATTGTTGTCTCATGATGGATTTTGGTTGTAGATGACAGTTGGATGATAGTTAATGTGAATTAACAGAAGATTTAGGCGACATTATTTTTGGTCACATCTACGATTAATGCACAATAACTACCAAGAAATTGACAGGAAAAGTGACGGTTTAGTTGGCGGTTTCTTTGAAATAATTAGAAATATTGCTCCATGTGATATAATTTCTCGCCACCTTTCCATTTATTGCACGGTCGTGTGAGTGAATGACTAATAAGATGTGTAAACATATTTCATGTTCACGTGAGTGATATTGGTCATTCCATTGCATCCGATTGATTGAAACTTCTGTAATGAACTATTTGTCTGCAACTGTGTGAGCAGAAGTTATTGTCACAGAGAATGGTAATTTCTATCTCGAGAACAAGCATTGTCCAAGAATCAGACATTGAGATTCCATCACCCACACCCATCGTGGAAGAACATATAGAAGCTGTTTCATAGTTACCAGTGATTCCAGAAGTTGTTTTACAACCAAACTTGCCCGACCCATCAAGAAATAAACAATTTAGTCGTGGAACTTGTCACAAAAAGGGAACAACACCTCCACTTGACGATGAAGCGACAAATTTATCATCCCTGTTTATTGACTATGTTTCACCGAGGCCATCAGGATCACCAAAGGTTACTCTAGGAAAAATACAATGTATCAATTAGTATCACTGGCCATACCAAAAGGAGTTTGAGTGACGATGAACATTATACATGTTAGTTTTTCATCATATAAGCTAGCATTATGATCTTAGGACCTTTTCACTGAGAGAATAACAAGCACAACAATAAAACATAAGCACATTACAAGAGACAAGAGACACAAAGAGTTTTGCTCGGGGAAACCATAAAGGAGAAAACCCTGCAACTTCCTCAGAGATAGAATCAACACCAAAATGGTAAAACCAGAAAACAGTAAGATGCACTCCCGACAGCAATAGTCTTCTTCTTGTCTAGTCCCAGTGTATTTCCTTCCTCACTTATGTGCCACACTTGAGTGAGTGAGTGATGTGTTACAAGTGATAAATAGAGAGGCTCTCACTCTCTATTTATATTCTTTCGTTCACTTGAATTGCACTCCATCATGTCAGCCTCACTTAACAATTACTTACTAGAGCCAACATCTCTAGGAGTGTCTAATAACCCTAGTGCCCCACCACTTGTGGGGACTTTGCCTCCTCTGACCAATAGGAGGGTAACACAATGGTGGGGACTATTGCCCCGACTTACAATGACTCACCTAGGGTCGACTTCACTAGGATAGTCTAATAACCCAAGGGCCCCACAACTGTGGGGACTTTAACCCTTGGCCAATAAGAGGGTTACCCACAATGACTTGACATGACTTTCTCATTATAGAAACTTCCCGATTGGAACATCGGGGCATGACATGACTCAAATACATCCCAGAATAAACATCGGGTTACAATACATAAGAAATATGGATGAATACATTCTGAAGTTACAAATACATCAACAATACACAACTTGAAGAAATTGGGATTCATCGACCACGACCTTCAAAAATTGCCAGAACTTGAGATGAAAAGATATATGACTAATGTTAGATAAACTAGGGATGTACCCATTCACATAGTCTCGATGGAGTGGGAGATAGGATTGGATAAATCCGGACTACTATCGCTGATACACATGCCACATTTTAGTTGCACAACATAAGTTAATGCATGTGTGAATAAGTTGCTCATTTGTTTTCACAGAGGGTTCCTATGGCTAAACAAGAAAATCTCAGTGGACATTGATATCATAACATCCATTACATGAATTCCTCTTGCAAGAGTCGACCCAACTCTCTTCTTCACTGGGAAGGACCACGATACAACTTTGGTTAATAAAATGAAGTAAAAGTAAAATATGTCGAGGGATAAGAGAGGATTTTCTATTGCCTCCATCAACGATATCATTGTTCGAGGGATAAGAGAGGATTTTCTATTTCCTCCATCAACGATATCACTGTTCGGCTCATAGCCAAAGTCTTATATGGCAAGATGTTGCGAAATATGTGAACGAACCAATGTACAACATGTACAATCCCTACGACAGAGTAGTGCACAATAGGTGTCCAAATGAACTGGGAGACATATTTGTTGAATGAGTTGTTGGTAGATCCTGCGCCAAATGCATAGGAGAAAAGTAACCCATTTCATTATTCTTGTATTTTAATTTTGATTTCCTTTGTCACATGGGCAGAACCATTAGACTACCAAGGGGTATATGTTCTTATGCCATGCCGATGAGCCAGATACCAGAATATTTGGTCCAACAAGGAGAATCCATAGTCACAAAGAGATAATAATATTGAGTTTTATCTAAAAGTAGAGGAACTTAGACATTTTAAAAAGAAACATGCAAGAATAACAAAGGAAACCGTTAAAAGGTTTTGTAACATTATTAGATTTTTAGTCGGGGCACACCGGATATTTGTAGTCGCGAAAAGACCCATAGAACCAATGGTTAGCTACATAGTTTCATATAGAAGTTGTTTCATAGTTACCAGTGATTCCAGAAGTTGTTTTACAACCAAACCTACCCGACCCATCAAGAAATAAACACTTTAGTCGTGGAACTGGTCGCAAAAAGGGAACAACACCTCCACCTGACGATGAAGTGACAAATTTATCATCCCTGTTTATTGACTATGTTTCACCGAGGCCATCAGAATCACCAAAGGTTACTTTGGGAAAAATACAACGTATCAATTAGTATCACTGGCCATACCAAAAGGAGTTCGAGTGACGATGAACATTATACATGTTATTTTTTCATCATATAAGCTAGCATTATGATATTAGGACCTTTTCACTGAGAGAATAACAAGCACAACAATAAAACATAAGCACATTACAAGAGACAAGAGACACAAAGAGTTTTGCTCGGGGAAACCATAAAGGAGAAAACCCTGCAACTTCCTCAAAGATAGAATCAACACCAAAATGGTAAGACCAAAAAACAGTAAGATGCACTCCCGACAGCAATAGTCTTCTTCTTGTCTAGTCCCAGTGTATTTCCTTCCTCACTTATGCGCCACACTTGAGTGAGTGAGTGATGTTACAAGTGATAAATAGAGAGGCTCTCACTCTCTATTTATATTCTTCCGTTCACTTGAAGTGCACTCCATCATGTCAGCCTCACTTAACAATTACTTACTAGAGCCGACATCTCTAGGAGTGTTTAATAACCCTAGCGTCCCACCACTTGTGGGGAATTTGCCTCCTCCGACCAATAGGAGGGTAACACAATGGTGGGGACTATTGCCCCGACTTACAATGACTCACCTAGGGTCGAATTCACTAGGATAGTCTAATAACCCAAGGGCCCCACAACTGTGGGGACTTTAACCCTTGGCCAATAAGAGGGTTACCCACAATGACTTGACATGAATTTCTCATTATAGAAACTTCCCGATCGGAACATCGGGGAATGACATGACTCAAATACATCCCAGAATAAACATCGGGTTACAATACATAAGAAATATGGATGAATACATTCCGAAGTTACAAATACAACAACAATACACAACTTGAAGAAATTGGGATTCATCGACCACGACCTTCAGAAATTGCCAGAACTTGAGATGAAAAGATATATGACTAATGTTAGATAAACTAGGTATGTACCCATTCACATAGTCTCGATGGAGTGGGAGATAGGATTCGATAAATCTGGACTACTATCGCTGATGCACATGCCACATTTTAGTTGCACAACATAAGTTAATGCATGTGTGAATCAGTTGCTCATGTGTTTTCACAGAGGGTTCCTATGGCTAAACAAGAAAATCTCAGCGGACATTGATATCATAACATCCATTACATGACTTCCTCTTGCAAGAGTCAACCCAACTCTCTTCTTCACTGGGAAGGACCACGATACAACTTTGGTCAATAAAATGAAGTAAAAGTAAAATACGTCGAGGGATAAGAGAGGATTTTCTATTGCCTCCATCAACGATATCATTGTTCAAGGGATAAGAGAGGATTTTCTATTGCCTCCATCAACGATATCGCCGTTTGGCTCATAGCCAAATTCTTATATGGCAAGATGTTTCGAAATATGTGACCGAACCAATGTACAACATGTACAATCCCTATGACAGAATAGTGCACAATAGGTGTCCAAATGAACTGAGAGACATATTTGTTGAATGAGTTGTTGGTAGATCGTGCACCAAATGCATATGAGAAAAGTAACCCATTTCATTATTCTTGTATTTTAATTTTGATTTACTTTGTCACATGGGCAGAACCATTAGACTACCAAGGGGTATATGTTCTTATGCCATGCCGAGGAGCCAGATACCAGAATATTTGGTCCAACAAGGAGAATCCATAGTCACAAAGAGATAATAATATTGAGTTTTATCTAAAAGTAGAGGAACTTAGACATTTTAAAAAGAAACATGCAAGAATAACAAAGGAAACCGTTAAAAGGTTTTGTAACATTATTATATTTTTAGTCGGGGCACACCAGATATTTGTAGTCGCGAAAAGACCCATAGAACCAGTGGTTAGCTACATAGTTTCAACTATCTGTTGAATAAATTGAGGTGATTATTCAGGACTGAACTAAAGAATGACAAGTACCTATGACAGAGGATTAATTATTTGTATAAGAGGAGCTGCAACAAGATGACCCATTAGAGAAGCACAATGGAACCCATGGAGGTGATCCTTCAGTAGAGGGCCCAAGAAGCTCTCCCTACAACAGTTAAAATGAATCCAGTGTGACCCCAATATATCCAGAGTTGGGGATAAAATAAAATGCTCAGAAAAGTTTGATAAGAGTGATAAGAAAATGAAGGCTGATAGATCATTTGGGATTGTCGATATTACAAATGATGAATATAAACTGATCACAGATCGCATGGATGACGTCAAAAACCAAATCTTTAGGAAGATGGATGAACGTCATAAATAATTGGTGTGTAAAATTATTGATTTATTACAGACGGTTTGTACTGCAGTAAAATAATCTAGTGTAGCAGTTGACCAAGCACCATATTCGACAGTGTCGTAGGACCAAGCTGGCCCATCTGAAGATCGACTTGTCGAGACATTGTCGATGAATTCACAAACAATGAATCAGGTAATTGGTTAAGAAATTGACTTAGGAACACCAGAGCTCAATGTTGTGGTCAAGGATCTTGGCCATGTGACTTAATTTTTCTACAGCGCCAATGCATCAACTCCATGATATTCAACATGCTATAGTCGAAGAGATGAAAAAAAGAGAGTGGGCGATATTTGGACACCTAAACTCATCAAAGAAAACCATTTCTTCTTTGGAAAAAAAATTCAAGGAGACTGAGAATGATAGGAAAGATGATAGGCATCGGCTGAATGCAACTGTTACACTTGTAGAAATTTTCTCAAGGAAGGAATCACACCCTAAATGTTCTCTGAAAGGAATTGAGATAAATGATCCCCTTAACTGATCCCCCTAGAGGGTTTGATGAGCCCCATAGGATAACCATTGACTAGAATCGAGAAGAGCACTGAAGATATCAATTTAATTACCTAGAATATCCAATCTTCCTGAAATCGAAACCCCCTAAGAACTACAAAAATATATTTCCAATTAAGTTTATTGAAGGCTTTGGTGATAACCAGTTTAAGCATCATCCGAGGGATCCAAGCAAATTTGAGTGAGTGAATGACTTCATGCACCAGAATGATCCTGTCCATGATTTGACGCCTTTCTACAAACCTTGACTATTTAGGGGAGATTGAATTCGAAAAAAGTGGATTTAGTTGGTTTTCTGTGACCTTCGTAACAATCTTATAGATTACATTGTAAAGAGAAGTGGGTTTGAAAAGCACAGGAGAGTCTTCTCCCTCATTTTTAGGAATGTAGCATTGAAAGCTGGCAAAATATGTTGTGTCCTTCTGGATTCTTCCAAATTTTTCCACACCTCCTCCTTGACCATATCCAAAAAGTGGTGGAATAAATTCACTGTAAAACCATTAAAACCTGGATATTTTCCCTCCTCCATTTGTTTCACATCCTCTTCCACTTCCTGTTGAAGGATGGGTTTCATTAACATATCATTTTGGTCCTCCATAACCAGAGAGGGGATATGTTGAGTTATACGATATATTTCCCCTCTCCTATAAGGATTAGGTTCCTCAAGTATGTCCTAAAATAAGTGGATCAATTCCCCTTCTATTTCTTCTCAAAATTATACCTACTTCCCATCTTCCTTTTAAGCTTCAGAATCCTTTTATGACTTCGGTGTTTTATTGCTTTCCAATTAAAATATTTAGTGTTTCATTCTCCCTCATTGATCCAATAGACCCTTGATTTTTGTTTCCACAATATTTCCTCCTACCTCTCTCTTTCTACGTTTTCAGAGACAACATTCTCTTCCTCCTCTCTAAGGGCCAGTGAGTATCCTTCCTTCATCCCCTACCTTTGAATGTGCTTAAACCTTTCTTCAAGGTCGAATTTTTCCTCAAATATATTTTCGATATCCTCTTTATTATACTTCTTAATTTTTCCTTTGAGAGATTTAAGCTTGAATTGGAACTAATACATGCTATGTTTGTATTTCTCTCCAAGCTCTTCCCACCATTGTTGGACCTTATTTTTGAAATCAATGTATCCTAGAAAAAATTGTTCAAATATGAAGGATTTTTCAAATTGGGACCCCAACCTGCTCCACCATAAGCAAACTGGCCAGCGATCTAAACCATTCGAGGGTAGAACCAATGAAGAGATCTCAATACCAAGATCCAAAACTAATTATGATATCAAGAATCAATCCAACTTGGATCTAATGTGTATGTTGCCACCTTGTTTATAATTCCACGTGAAAATATTCTCTCCTGTAATAACATCAACTAATTTTATATCTTCAATGGCTTATCTAAAGAGGATGTTTTCCCTCTCCAATCTACACCTTCAACCTTACTTCTCTTCCATAGAAGTGGTCATGTTAATGTTTCCTCCCATCACCCATTGCCTTCCATTGACCCACCTATGGATCCAACAAACAGACTCAATAAAACCCTTCTTCTGCTGAGGGGTCTGAGGGCCACAAGCATAAAAATCCCTTTTATGGGTGTTCCTACCACTTGGAATTTAGAAGACAAGGATCGATTAAGGGCCATAAAACCCAATAAAGAAACCCTATCCAGGTCCCACAATATTTTGAACCCTCTTGTTTCCCCTGCTGCATCTATTTCTATTCCTTCACATTGGCACCATGATTTTCTTCCAACCTCAATTAGATGCTCTTCAGAACATTTAGTTTCCTGCAACAACATTACTGTTGGCTTTTCCCTCTGAACCTTCTACCTCAAAATTTAGATTTTTTGTGGGATATTTAGCCCTTTTACATTCTAGGTGATAATCTTCATTGATAACAATGGAAAAAGGTTTTACAGACCTAGAGAAACCCCAATTATAGGGTATGACCTGATTCCACTAATTTGATCCTTGCCTCTGCTATTCAGATGCGGTTTGATTTTCTTCCTGACTTCTTTCCAGTCTCCGTTAACTTCCTTTTGTTGTCCTTTAGAGAGGTGTCTGTGATTCCTAAGGGTTTTAATTCTTTTGCCTTGTTAATTTGACTTCCTTTAACAAGGAAACCTGCTCATGGGTAACAAACCCATTGTCTTTGTTCGCACAAGCCTTTTCAAATCCTTTCAGATCCATCTCCCCTAGTTCTCTTCCACTTCATCTTTAGTATGCATTTCCCGATGGGCCGTGCTTAGGCCTTCAATCTTGTCACTTTCCTCCCTAGAGTTTCCTAGCTCCTCTTTTCCCATACTAGGGTTATATTCCTTCTCTGCCCATCGATATGGATTTTCCCCATTTTCCTTGTGCTCCGCCATAACTACAGATTGATTGGTGATTGAAGGTCATTTGTTAACTTCTTGGACTTATATCCTTCTTACACCCCTTTTCTTTGATTTCCCCTATGTAAAATCCTGATCGTCCACTTCCTTATTTTGATTGGGAGGTGGGGGAGGGGTATTCTAGGGCCAATCTCTATAGAGGCTCCCATAATCATGGCATCACCTACATTGAAACGGGATCTTTTTGTAGTCCAATGACTACCTCCATTCCTCATCCTCCCACATAATATTAATGAATTATGGAAGAGATTTTGTTAAATCCATGTACACATAAATTCTGGCATAGGTCGTATACCTCCTAGCCTTAGTTTGTTCAAATTTTTGATGGAAGTACCTAGGGTATTACCTATATCCCCCTAGATTTTTGGATCCCAGTATTCTCTCGACAAGGAGTACATGCAGATCCATATTGTTGTAGTCCTCACACTGGTGCAAAATGGGTGATAAGTGAGTAAAAAAAGACTAAAAGTGGGTGATAAATGACTAGATTTGGTTACATGACCGCTGGTCATAAATTAGTAGTCACTTATCACCCAACCAAATTGGTCATTTATCACTTGGTCATAAATTTCTTCATGACTTGGTCATATATTTAATCATTTTAATTCTCTCTATTTGGTCATTAATTGTCCTTATTTGGTCATTAATCGTCCCTATTTGGTCATTATTGTCGCTATTTGGTCATTAATCGTAGTTATGTGGTAATTAATTGTCTCTATTTGGTCATTAATTATTGTTTTTTGGTAGTACATTTGATCATTTATGTAGTCATTGATTGCTGTTAATTGGTCGTTTATTTAGTCATTGCTTATTTTTAACTAGTCACTTATTTAGTCATTGATTGTTTTTTATTTAGTCATTTAATTAGTCATTGATTTTTGTAGACAGGGCACAGAGGAATTGAACCACCATCCTCCTCCCTTTAAGGAAGGTACTCTTCCATTGAACTAGCACCCTTAAATAGAATCAAAGTTCACACTAAAAATATATCACAAACTCTTACAAACATTAACACAATACGATTTCTGAAAGATTCAAATAAATAACAAATGTTCTGTTATTAGCTTAAATATTGTTGAAAGAAAAATAATTTATATAACCAATCTCGATAAGGAGAAATACCTTGGATATTTTAGCTCCAACATTTCAAATATGAATAACTTTTGATGCTTCTATCATATTGAAGCAAATTAGAGAAAAACCTAACATTCAGAAAATGAAAGCAATACTAGATCAGATTAGATAAACACAATTAAATCATGTTTTCAATGTTAACACACATGTATAATGCATCAAATATAATGACATGTGCTACATAAATAATTGTGCAAATAAACACCAAGTTGATAAATGGAAAGATGCTTAAAAAAACCAAATTACTTGCCTTTTAAAAAAAGAATTTCCAAATTTATAATAAATAACAAATTCTTGTCACATAAATAACAAAGAATTTCCCAAGTTATAATACCCCTTCAATATCGATACACTTTGTAAGGACATGTTATGATATGCAACATGTTATTTTATTTATTATTTTCATAAATTATAGATCATATTTTATGTCTGATTAACATAAATCATTAAAGAAATTTGAATAAGAATATATATATATATATATATATATATAATTTCCCAAATTCAACATTGTTTCAAATAAATAATAGCATAATGCATAGTGTCATCGACCTAATTTTATGATTAATTGGTATAGGGTATTAAATTTTCTTATTAAAGCTTTTTTATAACATTATCTTTATTTACCTTTTTTTAACTTTTATAAATAAATCACATATCATCTCCCAACTCATATCATTAATATATAACAATATATAACAATATATTTTTTTCCTCAAAAAATCATAATTTTATTTCATAGTGAACAAAATTACATTCACATATGTATAATAAAGGTATATGAGTACCCCATACATTGTCGATAGAAAAAACAAAAGCTGTTCCATAGCACATCTAGTAAGTTTTTACAAACTTTTACAAAATATGTTTCCAAAAGGTATGAACATATATCATGTATCAAAATATAAAATATAAATGAAACCAAGAACTGTCCTTACATCCAGTAAGTATTGTAGACTTTATCAAATAAAACACACTACATAAAAGTATGTACATGCATCCTATATCAAAATATAGATATCCCCAAGTAGTGTTGTCCATCCTTGTCCAAAATAGTGATGTCAATCCCTGTCCAAAATATCAAGAGCTTGATCCTCAATGAAGGGTCTATGAAAATAACAATATCTACCATCCAAATCTTGTTCTAGGATTTTCCAATAGCCAAATGGAAGCTGCGTGGCTTCTTTGGAAATCCGATCAGCCACCCCATTTCGTTCCCTATACACATATATAACAATATATTAATATAGTATACATTTACATAAATTAATTTAAACATTTTTTTGAAGCTTTTTTATGAATGATCTTTATTTACCTTTTTTTTCCTACTTTTATAAATAAATCACATATAATCTCCCAACTGATATCATTAATATATAAAATATATAAAATATTATTATATCATTAATATATGGCAATATATTAATATATAATATTAGTAAATTAATTTTAATAGTTTTATATCTTTTGGGTTGCCCTCCTCTAAAATTTGGATTGTTTCTCAATTGATCTTTAAAAGTTGGTCTATGTGTCCACTTGAGATTAAACTCACAGAACTAAGTTCTTCAAAGAAAAACTCTCCAAAACTCAAAGTACGAGTCTTGTTTCATTTTATTGTTTGCTTGATCCTTTTTCTTTCCATTTTTCTATCAGATCTGCTTGAAGGTGACTTTTTTACAAGTATTCTAGAGATAAGATTGCATCGTATTATAAGATCACATGATATCCAATGTAGGTAAATATGGTTTGTTTTTGGAGTTATGATGGTAGACAGTCTTAGATAGCCTACATTAGGGAAGATTGCAAGAATAATTTGTGGCATGTTCCACTTGTTAAATTGAGATGTCAAAAAATAGGTCTACATCGCCCCATTATGTGGTGCAAGTGCAACTCTACTTAGTCATATTTAATACCTCTTTGTGCTAAAAATCCCACTAACTCAACTTTAATAGTAAAAGGTGACGCAACTGGATGGACCCATTTGTCCCTGAACTAAAGAGCTCTTTTGTCATATAATCTTATCTACTAGGTACAGAAAGGAATTCTAGATCACATCTCTTGAAGTAAGCCATTGGTTTCACACTCCAAATGTGGATCAACCATCTTATAAATCTTTGACACCTTCCTTTTGTGCCACAAGACCCCATTTAGGTTCTTCAGGAATATTTTGATCTTTCGTTCATTCCATGACTTTTGGTTTATATTGAGTGTTATTCTTTAGACTTTATGTATGTTTTTTCTTGATACACTACATATACACCGCTTCTATATTTGGATATTCACTTCGTTCCTCATCTTTTGGATTAGATTACATATATTATTACCTTTAGGATTATATCATCTTTTGTTTCTTCTCCTTGGCTCTGTTCCTCAATTTTCATTTAGTGCATTTTTCATTGGACAAATTGTTAGGAAAAACTCAACCTTCCAATGGCTCACCCTTTCGGTTGAGTGCACCCCTCGACCTAAAGGAAATAAAAATCAAGGAGAGGTTTCCATACATCGAGAGATAGATTTCTGGAAAGGATAGACTATATTAAAAAAAATCTTTCTTTACTGATGCAGGCTCACTCTGATATCTAAAGCAACCGAATCAATTTCCTTGAAACCTATACTAGACTGGCTTCAAGGCTCTACCACGTTTAGGTAATGGTGCATTCAAGGATTTATGCCATTGAACAAAATACCACTGACTCAACAAAAAAAAGTTGTGGATGCTCTAGAGTAAGTGACAAATACCGAAGATGGAAGGATACCCCATATCCTTAAGAGTTGCGAGACTATCAGGGGATAGCTTGTATCCCTTCTCGTCTTGGTTAGTGTTTCTACAAAACATCCTCATTTTCCATTTTGTTGAAAAAAATTACTTTTTATGGGGTCCCAAGTAATATCGCCTCCTCCTCATTGGGACGAGAAAATGGAGATTCTTTGTAAATGATGATTGTATGAGAGACACTAAATTACAATTGATATAATTCAAGATGAATTTGGAGATGATATTACATGTAATGGTGGTGAGTGGAATTTCCTCCACCCACTTGGTTAAGTAATTAGTTGTATAAAATTTTTAGGTATTTTTCTTCTATTTGTCAATTTTGTTAGAGACATGAACCAAGTTTTGTTGATTCTCAGGATGACGATTTTTTGTAGAGTAAAATATGAAAACCAAACATTTTTGGGACGTTTTCATACCCTACAATTGGAGATATATGAAACTCATTCATCCATCCTTTAATACTTGGAGTGAATTAGCAATAAAGTTTAATAAATCAATTGTCTTAAAATCCAGAAAGGTCGATGGTGTCATTTAATTTATATGTAGTAATAGAAAAGATAGAAATCTGATTTTGATCAAAATCCATTCTTGTAGTGGTTTTGTTTGTATTGGAGAAACATCCAACCCATATTACCCCTTTCTTGGGGATTTTTTAGGTGTTAAAATTGTTGGTTTAATAAATATGAGGTGTATTATTCTTTGAAATTTCCTTACTTAGCTTGAAAAAAGGGTGAGGCTGCTGAATAAATAGAAATCATCCCCCTTACTGCTTACATATTAATTGGGCTCAATTACACTTATAGAGTAATCAAAACTTCATATGTATTGTGTTAAATCGTAATAACACTGGTAAAAAAGCTGACAATGATATTTCAGGTTTTTTCTCTGTCCTAGAACACATTTGGCAAGCTCTGCATATTCTAAGGATTGAGGTTTCCAAGGATGGAGGTCTCGAGGACATATGATCAAGGGTAGAAATTTGATTTTGATTAAAATCAAGATAGTTTCAAAATAATTCCCCCCCTGCCAATAAATTGACGCTTGTTCTTTTAATTAGGTGCAAAATAAGTCCCTTGACTTCTTCAAAGTCTTATGGAGACATGAAGTTGCTTCATGGTAAATGTTCCAGTAATTCCCAATGACAGTATGTAGGACAAGAATGGTTCCATTTGTTTATCTCCATATAGGTTTTAATGGATGATGTGATCCTCCTAGACTCTTCTCCTAAGGGGTTGCACATCCAACTGGTTGTCAATTCATGGTTTTGGTGATCTCCAAAAAATGACAATTAACCTTGGAAACCTCAAGGTAATTATCTTCAATGTATTACACCAGACCCTTGCCTCATATCCATTTCACTTCCTTGGGGAAGGGATTGTAGTAAAAACACGATACACATACTAGGGGATTTAATATGTGGTCCCTTGTTTATCCCGAGACGTGTCTTCCAGTTTATCCTGATATGTGTCTTCCAGTTGCAACTTAGTATTTTTCCTAGATAGATTGTGCTTCCAAAGTCACTTTTAGGATAACACTTGGATGGTCACACCAAGGCAACCGGCTACCATGGAACTTCTTGTGAACAATGTTAGTGTGACCATCCAAGTGCTCAATAACTTTACCACAGAGTTAACAAAAATCCCATCTATAGAATTTCTCTACTTAGATTAAAAAAATGTAAAAGAATTCAAACTGAATAACTAATATACTATCTGAAGTAAAGAGCTGGGTAAAATAAAAATTGCTCTAATCTCGATGAATATATTGTTCCTTCGGGTGCATCGACACTTAAGGTTGCAAGTGCTTCGGTTAATATATTGTTCATCATTCATCCACTTGGTGATGAACAAGGAATCTTCAAATTTTCTGGGAGAAAGAGTAGAGTATCTCTCAACTTGGTCAAATTATTATCTCATCACCCCAATAATAAGCTTTAAACTAATGAAATGAGAATCTTAAATTATTAGTCCCATCACATAAAAAATATTTGAACTAGATGAAATGAGAATATTAAAAGTAGAGATGACCAATCCAACATAGTTGTTCCTGTCCTTGATGCCCCAAGGCTTATTCTTATCAATATCCTATCCCTTGAGAAGTGAAGAAGTCCCCATTCTTATTGATCTTATCAATCACAAGTTCACATAGTTGTACTTGCCCTTACCTGCAACATCGAAGAAACCCTAAGCCTTATTCCTTTTAAATCAGAAGTTCACCAACATTCTTGGGCTATTTTAGCTTACAACCCCTCGTGAACACATTGAACAAAGGAATCACTTGGATAACGATATAAAATATTTGTACATTTCTATTTTCAAATATCGTAGTGTTGTGAAGTGTTAACAACCATATTTACCCCATACATATCCGGGCGAATCACATTCTATGTTGCCGGAGGCCAAACAAATTCGCAAGGTTCTTCCTAGGATAAGTTAAAAAGAGAATTAAGGAACTACAAGAATTATGTTTTGTTTAATGATTTACACTATCTATTGAATGCTGTTTATTTTGTGATGCCATATCTTCCTTTTGGTGATGAATCCATGCTCATACTACACCATGTGAAGATATATATTGCCCTTCAGTTTCAGTGATTTTTTACAGAGGAATGGATATGTTCATAATGATATCTACAACAATAAATGAGCAACAATTAGATGAACAATATGGAATTCTTAAATAAATGAATCATGCAAGGAATGCAATGCAGGTTCAGAGCTATCGTCTGCTTGAAATAGGAAACCATGCAAGGAATTCACTATAGGTTCAAAGTTGTCGTATGCCTAAAATACGAACAACTCACCTCTTGGATTGACAAAACCATGGCTTGTGACTACATCCTTTTAAAATTGAGGTTAGGCTTACCTAGAAAAAATATATGGTTTTCCATGAGTGGTCCCAATAAAAATTCATTGGTCTTTTCACAGTACACAGTTCAAGAGGATTTTAGAGGGAATGGCTTAGTCATGAACACAAATGCATGAGAGTATTGATAACACTTTCCACCATATTTATGAGAACATTTAATATTACAATAGATAAAAGGAGGGCTTGTTTGAAATGGAGAAAACATATATTTTTTTCATATGAATGATAATGAGATTTGAGGCCGACAAAATTTGATAATATGGACAAACCTAGTAAGGATCATGAATCGATACAGATCATATAGGGCCAACCATATTAAAATTTTCCCACAATCATTGCATCCTTGAAGAAAAACTAGTCCATAACTAGGTGGATACACTATTTTTATTCAACATAGGCCAGGGAGTGCAAATATCAACTAAAAATTTGAAGCAGGTAAAGTGCATGATTAAAATTGGAGATATTTTATAAGCACAATTTCTAGAAAATTATTTCATTATCGAGGAGTTCAACAAACCTGATTCTTACATATTCTTATTTATACGCAGCATCCAGGTAGGAGGAACGACTTTTAAATGATGTATCTCATATTCTATTTGAGATTTCACATTCACATGAGGATTAAGTATGAATATTACGTTTCGAGGTGCATATAGGAAAGCGACACATCCCACACTTCAAAAAACCATATACTAGATGCTAAAGCATCAAGAAATTAACAAAAAGTTTCGGCGTAAGTGTAAATTTATAAGTTTCGAATGATACCAACATGTATTTAAAGGATAACTTGGGGTTTGGATGGTGCTAAACATTATAATGGTGATATATATTGATCTGAAAGTGGATTACTAAGAATATTATTTTGAATCCTTGCATTTGATGTTGATTTGAGCAAGTACATTGAACAAATCTTTAAAACGTGTTTCTTTTGAATATATGAAGTTTTTATACAGTTTATTTGTGCCTTCAAAAATCAAAGAGTTATCACCATCCATTAATATGGAAAGTTGAGAATACCTTATTGTCAGTTCATGCTCAGCATAGAGACCCTTCTCGACTATACAACCCAACAATTCATTGATTGGAAAGTTGATAATACCTTGTTGATAGCTCTTTCTTAGTAATGTGACCCCTCTCGACTGTACAACCCAACAATACATTGATTGGAAAGTTCATAATACCTTGTTCAATAGCCAATATTAAACCATTTATAATGTTCAATAGCCAATATTAAACCAAAAAACATTGAACTCAATTTCACCGCATGGAAAAGTTCACAGTAACTGAGGTAATGAAATTGAATGTGTTTCAGGATCCATGAGAACCAAATTTTCCTTCAATTAATATAACCAAACTTGGGCCATTGAATTTGAACCTCGCTTTTAGGCTTATCCTACTCCATACTAACTATCCTGGGAATTCTCATTAGCAATACTAGTGAATTCAAAGATTGATATTTTTGTAAATTACACAAATAGCGTAGACCTTACCTTCTTGTTTCCACCATTTATTTTGTGAAAAAACCTTTCACCCCTGGTTGTGTCCTTAATGCAGAGATGCATGTACTATTACATATTTCATAAATAACAGGTTACCTCAATTACATTGAATAATAATATCCACCTTTCTTACCCATGCAATACCTTAGCTTTAGATTGCAAAAGAAATACACAAAAATAAACAAGTTTCAAGAATACCTTACAACACCCTTGGAGAGTATAGACTTCTTTCATATTCCACAACTTCCCATGGAAAAATTCATGTCTTTTAATAGCAATTTCGTGCAAAAGACAATCAATGCCTAGTAAAAAATCGAAAGGATCTTATTACCTTGAGAGATATTCCACAGTTCATATTACATTCCTCTTGTGTTTTGAGATGAAAATTCAAAATTCTACTCTAATTCAAAAGTATTGGGATATCATCTGAAATTTCCTTCCAACTTTGTACATCTATAGCTGATTTCCTATGTTTTTTCTCTATAAAACTGAGGCATACAAATGCCTCTCTAGCTTGAAAATGCTTGACACAAGAGAACCCCCTATGTTTTGCACTTAACAATCATTAGAATTTCATTGAACAACACAACCACTTTTGTCTAAGGCATCTAAGGCCCATGTCTCCTAAATTCAATATCTTTAAAGTAACAAACTGTCCATCTTAGAAGACACTCAGTCTTGAATGATCACTTGTAGAAGTGCAAGTTTGTCTTTGGCCACCTCTAGTTAGCCAAAGTAACATTCTCTGCTCACAAGTAAGTAGGGTTTCATCCTTTTAAGACAATGATAGGGTTAAGATTCAAGAATAGGTAGTTATAAAAGTTATATATACCACTGGAGTAGCTATAAATCTATTTGTAGAAAGTATTCTACAAGAAGGCCCTTTTAATTCCTAGTTGAAAAGATGTAAAACTGCTGCAAAAAAATTGAATATATATTGTTAATTGCATTAAAAAACATTCTACACACATTCCAATTTAACAGAAATTACTTTCAATCTTCCACGTAGTAATAATCATGTTGATCACTGTTGAAATATTTTGGTCTGCATCAATCAACCTAATCTTTGATTCCACCAATTCAATTTCCTAACACTTTGTTATTGGGAACATTCCAAAATATCCAGCCAAGCGGTCAACATTTGAATCAATGTTGCAGCTGCCCCACTTTGTTGCACATCAGTATATTGAAAATGATGTAGTTAATGAACAATACACCCAGAAGAGGAGATAACAAGTTAGTTTTTGGGGCAACATAAATAGGACGAAATTCAATCAAGATTATGAGGTATCATGAAACTTAATAAATAGAATCGATGCATAGAGACAGTTGCACATTCTCTATATTTTTGGATTACATAAAAAAAATAGGCAGAGAAATGCATCTTAGATCTATAAGTTATGGGACCACAGCAAAAGAGACCAATGCTAACAACATTGACTTTGACAATTGACATCAACTTCAACAATCCACATTTGTAAGTTGAAACCTGTCAAATATATGGAAGTTACAGTTGCATGAAATATTGACAAACATTATCCTATATAATTAAATAACTGAACTCTTAGTTAGTTTCAAAAACAGATATAGGCACACAGAAATGGGAGCTAGGAGAAAGTGTAAGTATAATTAAAGCAAGCAAGCAAAATATACCACGCCAATATTAAACCAGACAACATTGAACTCAGTTTCACCGCATGGAAAAGTAGGTCACAACCTAATTTTTTGTGGCTGAAAGTTGTATTATTTTTCAAATGGTAGTCAGCCTGGATATCCACTTCTACAAGAGTGAACTGGGAAAGGATAATCTCAAGTTATGAGACCAGTGATTAGAACTACTTTTCCATTGGAGAACGTATTTTAAATGTATTCTTAAAATTTCCTTTGGCTTATGTTGACATTCTAAATGTATTCTTAAAATTTACTTTAGCTTATGTTGACAAAAACCAATAATTAAAGATACTTGAGAAAGCCAATATAGATACCTGCAAAAGCCAACCATTACAAAAGGGACCTAACTGAGAGAAAATAAATAGGAAATAGTATGGGCTATCTACTAAAAATAACAAGATGAGGTCATAAAGCTAAAAATACCTTGAACTTACAATAACCTTTCCATTAGAAAACTGAGCAAGAGCATATAGTAATTTATTGGGAAACTCTAGTTATGACATTAAGTCATGCATTTATTCTAGTGAACAGAAAGCTGAAATTACCCAAGCCCATGAAGCTCGTAATTTTAGACCCTCTGGTCTACTAATCAGTAGACTTTAAACTTTAAAGTTAAAACTTAAGTTTAAAAGCTAATCTAAATAGCTTACATGAATTTTTATTGGTTCATAATTTGAATTTCATTACTCATTCTAAGTTGAATTTTATTTTAGAGATTACTAAGTCTAGACTCTATATAGCTTATTTGAATTTTCCATTTCTAATTTGTATTTCAATGTTTTCAGTTGTAACTTGTAATATTTGTCATTCATGTTTATGGTGAAATCTAAACGTTTTAAATTTTATTATTTTCTATATATACAATACTAAAATTATGTATATTATTGCCATGCCCAACCTACCATCCCCTGCAAAATTTGGGTTTCTTCTCCAGCAGTCTCGGAAACTCATTCCCCTGTCCCAAAATAGTGCAACATTGATGCACAAATAGAAATAAAGTAATACAACACAAACAACAACCAAAACAAAAGTACATGCAATTCTTGTTAGTACTGATTTTATTCACATTCCCTAGTAACATTTGTAGAAAACAACAAATGCACACAATGCCATTCTAGACAAAACCTTGCACAATTATAATGCATGCCAATCCTTCATACATTTTGCTATTTGTTGCTCATTATATATTTCATCATTTTATATGGGTTTTAAAAAGGATGACCATAATATGTCAATCCACCAGGTTTAAAATGACAGTATAAAGTCCAATTGATTTACCAATTAAACAAAAATTCGGTGATTAACAAGCCACATTTATATGTACATATAGTATAGTTAGAATTTGAAAGATCACTTAAAAACCTCCATGAAGTGTGGATATGGGGTTAATAAACTAACTAGGGCTGAAATGCAGATTTTTGTAGAAGACGAGATACTACAGGCTAGTTGTTCTATATCGAGATCCCAGACCATGATGGATGATATCTCCCAATATGCATACTACACATAGAAACAATGGTCAGAGTTCATAATTAAAAAATAAATATTGGTTGAATAAAAAATAAGAAAAAAAATCCTCATGTATGGAAAATTAGATACATCATACCAGCTAATATAATAATAAATGCAGTCTCAACAAGACCAAAGATAATTATTATTAGAGACATGGTCAAGTTGTACACATAATATTAAGAATGGAGATGAGATTTTTACTACTAAAAGCCTTGTTCTTATGTACATAATTACCATAAATGATTAGCTAAAGCTATTAATCCTGGCTTTTGAAAGGCTGGTCAGTTATTTTATATTAACTTGGCTGTTGAAATCCTTAGCGATTCATTTTGTTTTTCACTTCACCCCAACTTGCTCCACCTAATGAGGATGTCTCTACTTACAATAATTACTATAAAAATTCCCTTCCGAGCAATATATAAGAACTTTCCTAGGATCACAACCCTGTAGACAAATGACATGGCCGGGCCGGAGACCCACGAGTGAATCCAGGAATTGGAAGGTATGAGTCTTGGGTGAATTATATAGAACATATATCCCTAAATTGAAGCATTTTGTCATAGAAAAAAGGTTTACAATTTTTCATGAATAGCATTACCAGATACCCTATCAACTACTACCAGTCAACCACAACATTAACACTCTGAGCACCAGGTCTATGCCCTTGATTTGTTTTCCACGCTATTGCAATATTATGTATATCTTGTTGGGTGTAATCTTTCCAGACACAGACACTCCCATCACCTGGAAATTTGATCACTTTAGCATAAGCATCGTCCATTTGTACTGACATCTGGAAAACTACATTTGAACACAATAATCCAGAAAACATACCGGCAACGGAGCTTACTTGAAGAAACAAGAAGCACGTTGTATGATCAAACTCATTCACAAGGTAGAGCTTGAATATTCCCCTATTTGGGCCATCTTGGTTGTCAAACATATTCAGCAGTGAAGCTTCATCATAGTTCCATATCCTGGAAAAAATTAAAATAATTTTTCCATGCATACTCAGTCTATGACCTTCCAAATTTTACATGCTAACTATCACAACAGTGTGAGAGATTATTAAACACATCTTTTAATTGGACATTTATTTAATAGTTAATTTTAATAAACCACTTTTCCTTATCTAAGAGTTCCAATAAAACAATATATTTTCATTGCATGCCCTTAATATCCTTTTATGGTCATCATAAGTTGTATCCGGTAACAATTTTTGAAACAAGACCATGCCAAACAAGTGTTCATTTCAGGCATCCTTCTTTCCTCTAAATGTGGTGTTTCTATGTATAAGGATGCAGTCCACCTTCATACCTCAGTTTTCCAATTATAGCTGAACCTATCAAGAGAAAAATCCTAAGACCTATTAATTTCCTATCGCACCTCTAATTTAAAATAGGACTAATATGACAATATAGTGTTTCAAAAAAACACTTGCAATAAGAAAAATGTAAAATTAACCTAAGTTGATAGTTAAACCAGATTCAAACACGATATGTCTGATTAATGAAGGACTGATTTCTCACATATTTACATTGAATTTATGGGGCCATACAGATAGACAACTACAAGTTAGTGCAGACTATTTACATGCATTATTACAAGCATAATTTCTCATGTTAGAAACCTGGCCCATGACTGGTCTATAGCAAAGATGCCAATAGCTATTGAAAAAATTCATTCAATTTTGAGAGGTCTAAAGGCCAATAGATTTTTCAAGGTTGAAAAAACAATTGTTATTGGATAAATTAGAAAGATTATTTGGATTTTCTTCTTCCACACTCGGATATCCTCAAGGCCAATATATTTTTCAAGGTTATCCAAACCAATACCGATACCAAATCCAGCATCAAGGGAAAGAATACGCTTATTTTTTTATCACGTGGAGAGAACATAGAGACAAAGCTTCTTAGATAAATATCAAGGGAATTTTACAATTCACTGGACTATACTGCACAAGTACATGTTAATGCCTCCACTATAACCATCAAAATACACCTGTTGCTATAATTGCAAAATAATACCCACAGAGGTACTAATTAATTGCAAAAGTTACAAGGTACATGTTTCCCTAGAACTTTGTTGGCATGCAATCCAAATATATGCATAATAGTAACTGGTACTAAATAATTGCAGAAGTTACAAGGTACATTTTTTCCTAGAACTTTGTTGGCATGTAATCACTAAGTCTTACAAAATGTCCTCATTTAAGATGGCTTTTGTGTGGCATTTAATCCAAATATATGCATAATAGTAACTGGTACTAAATAATTGCAGAAGCTACAAGGTACATGTTGTAATGCAATCCAAATATATGCATAATAGTAACTGGTACTAAATAATTGCAGAAGTTACAAGGTACATGTTTTCCTGGAACTTTGTTGGCATGTAATCACTAAATCTTACAAAATTCCCTCATTTAAGAGGGCTTTTGTGTGGCATGCAATCCAAATATATAGATAATAGTAATTGGTGATGATATAATTGCATATTCCTTACCTTAACATGATAATCTTGGCATTTTTTCAAATTGTCATATGAATTAAATGCCCCTACCAATAAAATGTAGGTAGAATCGATGAAGGTTACATAACCTCCAAACAAAACATGTCTTGCACAATTATCTTTGGAGCTAAACCAGGAAACATGTTGAAATAATAAAAGTTGCATCAGTATTAAATAAAATACATGTGAAGAATCTCTATGCTGAAAAAAGAGATCGTAGCCCTTGTGACAACATGCAGATGAATAAAGACATGAGACAATTTTATGTTTTATGGTGCCTTTTCAGTATCATAATTTATAACATCTACAATTGAGCCTGCATAAGATATGTCACTGCCCCACAAAAAATTATGCATTGCATATTTAGATGCTCTCTGCTATTGTTCAATGGATATTTAACACAGTAGTAGTTTAAGCATTTATTCCATACATTCTGAAAACATCATAATCTACAACCAAAAGACATATTAATATGGAGAAATCCACTGAAAATTAATAAGTTATAGAGCAAGTAGTTTAGAGACAAATAAATGTTCCTACAACAATATGCTTCTTCTACTGCCAAAGAATGTCAAGTATTATAGAAACAATAGATTCAATAAATCACATTCAAAGACTAAGAGTTTCCTTCCACATATCCATCCAATGACTCATCTATCTCTTTATCCCTATTATTATGTTTCTAAAAAAAATCTCCTTATTATTAATTAAAAGAAGTGTTTAATAATCATGGGTCCCAAATTTCTAGAATTAGCATAAAAGCGTTGAAAACCATGACCTTGATCTGGTAAATTTATGAAATTATCCTAGAAAGACAAATTGAAAATAAAGATATAAACAAAAAAACAAAAAAAATAGTTGAAGAAAATGGAAACTCCTTAAATTACTCAAAGTTATAAAAAAAATATGGCATTCTACTCAACAAAGTCAACAAGGATCACATTTTTTTTCTTGTTGTTTAACAACATAAGAAAGAATCTTTACATATGGAAAAGAGCACATCCATTTCATCTAAGAGGCAACTTCAACAAGTTGTTTGACATTAAATAAACCCCTAGTTGCATAACTTAAAGTATAATATTGATTATAGGGAAAAGCTTTACTTATGATGTCTAATGGACATTAACAAATTTGGTCAAAAGAAGCAAGTCACAAATCTACCTCTATAAGACCGGGCAATAAATAAATGGAAATTGGTGAAAAATGTAATTAAAATGTTATACATCTCACAGAAAATCACTGCTAAATAATTATTTTCAAGTGCCCACTGAATTAGGCCATATATAGATCAAATTAGTAAGCCTAAATCAAATTCAAATCATGTCATCTTATTTACTTGACTTCATTTGCATAGAAATAGCATGGAATACTACATCTTCAGAAAAATGCATCCATCTACATAATACATGGGATTAGTTCTTGACCAAGAAGCATACAACTAGGATATATAGTGGCTAATGACAATAATTCAAAGTTCCTATTATACTAGGGGATTCCAGACTTGACCAAAACAGTTGACCTTTGGCAGTTGTCCAACCATTTTTTATTACCCGAGTTACTGGATCTGCGATCCCTATGCGCAGAAGCCATGGATCCAATTCAGATCTAGCAGCAACTGTCCAGGATCCACCTTGGAGGTAGATCATGTGGTAAAAGGAAATGGATCCTACCACCATGAAAAAGATCCCGACTTTCTGAAATGGATCCTTCCATTATGAGACAGATCTAAAAATATATGGGGTAGTTTTGGGAATAGATCCTGACCTTTCTGAAATGGATCCTATCTTTATAATGGATCCCAAAAATATGTAGGGCTATTTTGAGCTCAAATCACCAGTTAAAAATACCTTTTAATGCAAAAAAACCCAAATGACCAAAACACTATCTACTTAAAACTGTAAAGCCCACTCATACTCTATTAGAAGACTAATTCCCCCCATTGCAGAATACAAATATGTTATTCATCCTTCATATATAGACTGCATGCAGGTTTGATAGACTGTGGGTCTTGGACAAAGATCATTCATCTACAAACTAAAGTGCTTGGAAGTCTCAAGACTAAAGCTCCATCATATGCCATCTACAAACTGAAGTACTTCAAAACTTCAACTAACCCATGAATATGTTCGAGATATTATATGAAACCTATACAAAGAACTTCAGAAATCTTGTAGACTTTTATCTACTTATACAATGAGCTTGTAAGTTTGTTAGCCATTGAAAATCAGTTGCTCAGTGGATGGGAGGCTTTTAGGACATGCAGTGCAACATATTAAAATTTTGATCTAGTTTATTTTCTCAGCAAAGTATATTCTTCTCTTTATATTAATACTTCCATGTTTCAAGAACTCAAAACCCAAGAGATACACGTAGAGAAAAGAGCCAATGCAGTCCTAATTCTAACATGTATAGGGAAAATTATGTATATTAAGTTAGTAACCAATGATTTTAGAAAAGCTTCCTAACTGTTACAGGAAATATCCCTTTCCTATTCCTTGAAATTGAATCCATTAAAGATTATCAAAATTTTGTTGGGATGTATAATCTTAAAATCTAGAAAAACAATCTTTAGAGACTCTGTAATCAATCTGGAAATTTGTCAAGGATCGTTTCCCTGCCATATTTGGACCCTATATTTTCAAAAATATGATAGGAGATTATAAAGATCATGTTGATCCATATCTTGGTAACTTAGAGTTCCCTCCAAACTTAGAGTTTTGAAAAAACATGTCTCAGGCCAGAAATGAAATTACAAGAACAAGGCATTTATCTTAAATAAAGTCATTTATCGGTAATAACAACTAAGTATCCACTTAAACACCTAGTTTTTGCACAGACGAGAACTACATTTAAGACTTCCATCAGAATCTATTGAACCAAAATTGATTAAGGAACAAATTTTCATAAACGGTATATATATATACCATGAGGGGTTAGCTCAAATACTTGTCCCCAATATTGCTGGAAAATTGGCTAGCTCTGAGCCATCAAATGCTCAGGTTGAATCCCACTAGGTGATGTACACTAATCTACATTCCCAGTGGCATTAGAACTTAAAAACAACAAGATGTTTCCATGGAGAACCTTACCACCACTAGAAAACATCCCCCTTTCTTAGAGCACTACAATGGGAACCGACTTTATGCAAATCTCCTTAGTAAAGGCATGAATTCTTTATTTAAAAATAATCTATAGTCATGCTATCTTCTATTTTTCCAAGGAATTCATCTCACCCCACCTTCAGACACTCACAAAGAATGGGGTCACTGATACCATGTTAGCCCTTGCAAATCTCTTCGGCTGCTTCCCCAAAATTACTGGATGGTAGGCAAATCAGCCAACAGCCAGCATAGGAAGTTGCTAACCCAAAAGTACCCAATGAAATTTAATCCCAAGACACCTATGGACTTCACACAAGAGAATGTACGAATCAAGGGTCAACATATATAAGATACCAGATAGGAGAATCCTTCAGGAAACTTCCACAACTGCCACATCACACAGTAGAGCCTCTTTGTTAAAAAAATCCTTTGTGGAGTAGAAACCAGTCGTTGGAGACATCTTATTCATTAGGAGCAGAAAGAATACATAGATATCTCCCCGGCTACAAACTCTGTCCAAATTACTTTCCTAGATAAACCCAAACTATCATGATAAAAGAGACACATTCATAGTTGATAGATGAGGGAAGAAATACTATGTAAGAAATGAGCAGTACCACAAGATCATAATTATATGGATCCCTCATCCTGATACTCATTAGATCAACCCTTTTCTATCACTTTTAACTTAAAAATGACACATAAAAATAAATATTACACATTTGAATTACCATTGCTCATTACCTTCTTCCATTAGTGGCAATATGTTTTTTCCAATCCGAAGAAATTTGTAAGTTGGAATTATCAGTTTGTACAATAGCTCCATTTGATATATAGAAGAAATGTCAAGTCAGTTTCAATAGTCAACCACTCAGATGACTACAAAACCCAATTGATTTGAAAATTTTCTACAATAAGGAAATTTAATATGTTTAAAAATATTAGAGGAGCTGAAGAAAAAACCACAGTAGATTGTTTCCCTGTCTGCATCCCTTGCATTGCAGGAACACTATTTTGATTTGCAAATCCCCATTGCCAAGATCCACAATGCACCAATGGCATGTGTTGAGGCTGAGAAACAGCTTCATATTGTGGATTAACACTGTACGAATTCTATGACTGAAAAGGAGTAAAAATTATCTTATCTTATTTCTTAGCACTATCCATTAACAAGGAGTACTTCAACTCTACCCAGCAACATAGCACTGCAATGGTTACATGTGTTGTTTTGACGGGATCCGGGTTCTAAGTGACAATGTATTCAATGTAACTCCCAGCATTGAAGGAAAAGAGTTATCTTATTCCTGGGCATAAATAGATAACATTTTGAGTCAATTATTTTCTCAAAAGAGAAAATGAATGATTCCAAATCCAAAGAATGAATGATGGAAACACAATCATAACAGATCAATGCATGTCTTAATAGGGTTCTCTAGATTTGAAGTCTATTATGAATTCCAATTCCTTACACTCTTATCTTTCAATTGCTTTTTATGCTCTAATAACATCCCATTCGGACAAGATACATATTTTTCTTTTGTTCAAACTTATCCAATTTCATTCTAGAGTACATGATATGCTTCAACAAACTAACCTAATTACAAAACACTCCATGAAAGATGTCATATCTCCACATGTTTTAGAATGGAGAGAATTTGGCTTCACTTAGACAAACAAAGGTTAAAATGAAAATAACATCATAAGCTCAAAACAATAAAACTGCATGGATCATATATCATCACTTAGTAAGTGGGATCAAATTCCATTCAGTTGGGGAAACCATTGCAACTTTGTAATCAATATGGAGTGTGATTCAAATCAAAATTTATGATCCTTCACACTTGTAGGAAGAGGTTCTAGTCACACATCTGAAGACAACCGTTCTAGATTTTCAGCCTCCTTTGATTGATGACAATGTGCTAGCTGTTTGTACCAAAACCATTAGACAAAAGTGAACAACCACTTGCATGGTTGGATTCAAAGGAATGTTCTCCATCGAATCCAAGTGTTTGTCTCATAAACTTTTGAGTATCACTTCCCTCACTTACAGAAGAATTTATGATAATTTCCTCTAAGAAACGAGCAAATTGTGAGGTTTAGTAGCCTAATGAAATGACAATGATAAATTATATTTGTATCTTTTACATTGATATTTGTAGCTCCTGTTTTTGGAGACACTTGTACATCTCAGTTGCCACTCCATCTACCTCACTTACCAATTGTAAATTCATTAGTTAACTCTTCATAAATATTTCTCACCAACCAATTCCTATACTTCTATATATACCTAATGACACATAGAGTGTACAATGTGTACAATTGTGGCCAATTCTTCTCTTGTGCTTCCTTGTTATGTGAGTTATTTGTATTTTGTGCACATATTAGATGTACAATGTGTACAATTGTGGCAATTCTTCTCTTGTGCTTCCTTATTATGTGAGTTCTCTGTATTTTGTGCACATATCAGATCTACAGTTTTAGAGGCTTCTAGATGTCCAGAAAAGCTCTATATTTTTTGCATTGGTCAATCCTTTTCCATTGTGTTTTGGATTGGTGTTCAAAAATATTGTCTTTATGTATATAAATATAGTGGTAGGGATTTATTTAGTTAATTCTTTAGTTTGATGTAAATAAATTAGTTTTTCTAAAATATGGGCCATGATTATGGGAAACAACCCCTAGTATTAGTTATCGCTATCTTGAAAGGTTAAGATCCACCGTATTAGTTAACCCGATCTAGGAAGGTTATGATCAACTAGTGAGTGAGTTCCTAGAAGGTTAAACAAAGGCATAGGAACTATTGAATATATTTCTTTCATATTCACAACAAAAAATGTAATCAAAAGAAAAAGAAAACAGGAGGCAAAATTTTCCTACAGCATATAAGATACGGTCTACATAGTATACACATTATGCTTTCCCTTACATATTTTGGAATATATTGGATGAAAATGGATCCTTCTTTCATGACTGGAAATGGAAATTCTTACACTTGATATCTCTAGATAAAATTTCTGGTGGCGTCTCTGCACAAGTTTCCTCTGAACTGTCTTGCCTCCTTCATACATTCGAAGACTAAGAGCATGAAGTTTAGCCTGGATCGTAGCAAGGGATTACATACATATCAATGTTTTGTTTTCTTTCTTTCTCACAATATTTCCACAAACCAATGCCTGTAATTTCACCAAACCCTTGGGAGTACACAATGCTTCCTTTCTTGCAAATTTAGTTTCTAGTGTTATATTCATGCCCTTTGCCATATTTCTTAATAAAAAAATAGGGAGAGGCAAACAAATCAAATATGAATAATTCACAAAAGTTGGATTGACCCATTTATTAAAATTAAAAAGAGGAAAATCAAGGGTTTTTATGTCATTACCTCCCTCGGTAGTCTCAGTTTCAGTAGTCTCGGTTTCAAGTCTGGGAAGAAACGTTGTTTCGAATTGAAAACCCTTGCCAACAACGATCTCATTGACCCCGCCTACTTGTAGTCTAATCAAACCCACATAATGCCACATCCAAACATTGCAACCTTATCTAACCAAACGATAGAGATTGATGCGAATGTTAATCAATGCCATAGGATTGTTTTTTATTTATTTTATATTTCCAAGAAATATGAGCACTAAAAATTATTCAACTATATAATTTTAAAATATAGCCCAATGTTTTTATAATATAAGCACTAAAAATTATTCAGCTATATAATTTTAGAATATAGCCCAATTTTTTTTCATGGGAAATTTATCCATTTCTTTTATGTGTGGTGGATATGATTTCCTCCCATATACACTTTTTGAAGGGTAGTGAGAGATCTAATCCTAAATTTGGTAAATTTAAGATTTAATGTTGATGGATTAGTTTTTGTTTTCAATTTGGTTGTGAAAATTTACTTAGATTGTTGTGGTTGAGTTGTCTTTAAAAGCGATGTAGAAGTAATATATTACATTAGTTTAAATCTAGTCATGCGAGTATATGTTGGCATCTCAAGTTTTTTTTTGTGAATTCTAAGTTTTATATAAATTTCAGTACCTACATTATATTTTATGTTGTTTATATATTTTTATCTAAATTCTATGTGTGAATTTGCATAAAATAAACATATATCCTTCTTTTTATTTTCTTCATTTGAAATAGTGCATTGTTAATAACTTATAAGAAAAACAAGAATTAAAAGAAAATATTATGGGCTCTATGAAGACAATAATCAGAACATTATATTTATATTAACATAATAATAATTACCTAGTATAACATCGTAAAAGGGATAATGGACAACTCTGGCAAGGGCCACGGGTTTGGGTGAAAAATGGAGAGGAAAAACCATTGATGAGAATACATTGTGAAAATAATGCTGAATCAAGTTGATGAAAAAAAGAGGGAATAACCCAGTGAATCCATGAGGGGGTCTACAGTGTTAAAAGTTAGTAAATTGTACAAATTCATTGTCATAATTGTAATTTTTCATTATAGGAGTGACAACTAAAAATGACCAAATAAATGACCAATTGTTATGTGGTCATTTTTATTTTAGTTATTATCCCATGACCAAATTGGTCATTTATCTTGGTCATTTGTAGTTTAGTTCTTCTCTCGTGACCAAATTGGTCATTTATCATGGTCATTCTTAGTTATCTCACTTAAAATTTCTAAATTTTGGTCATTTATCACTTGAAAAAACTATGGTGACCAAATTTTTTGGTCGCCTGGTCACTTATCTCTCATTTTGTACCAGTGACTAAATCTAGAATGCTTGCAAATTTTCTTTTAGGAATGAGATATAGTTTATGAGCCTTAAAGCAACAAGATATATGTAAAATAAACTCTAAAATTGAGAGGTCTAAACAATTTTAAAGCTGCGAAAAAGTAACCAGACTGATTTTAGAAAAAATTGAAGGAGGAAGAGGAAAAGAAGAGCAGTTGTTGCTGGAAGCGTTGGAGATCAACCGTGGAGCTTTCCGGTGGAATGTTGAGGGACTATTCCTTTTAATGGTTTTGGAGAGAGTGAAGAAGTAAACTATATCAGCATCCTCTCCAAGATAGGAACCTGCAACTGAATCCAAAGACTTGCCAAAATACTTGTGAGATCCGGTTAATACATACATAGAGATTTAAGAATAACATGCATATAAAATTATAAAACATGCTGAATCTAGATCTCTAAACATGCATCAAAAAGGACAGAGATGGCCAATAAACTTATTAACAAACTCCTTTCCTATCAAGATTATTATAAACTTATTATCAATCTTAGCAATGAATCCACAAACAATTCGCAAATTACGAACATAGATACAGGTTACCTCAGTAAAACATGGCAATGCTCATCCACACATACAATGACATGACACCATATTGCCTCCAAAGCTTCACTTTATTCCAATAGCAAAAAATATTACACACTATTACAACAACAATAGCTCTTCAATCCAACTCTTACTAACTTGGAAAGGAGGTAGCCATGCTTTATTTATACACAAAATTGAAACCCCATCCCAGAGGGGTCGCAAATCCCAAGGAGATAGACCACTACAACTGAAGGAGAGTCCAACAATGCCTGATCTGAACCTGAACTGAGCTTCTATTGAGTCTAAATGTCAATCGAGGGACTGATTGAGCTGACAGATCAACCTGCTAAGTGATTCATCAACCATAGAGCTCCCAGAAGAGCCCACATGTGTGGAGGAGAGAGAGAGGGCCCAATTCCCCATAAAGGAAGATGAAGTTCAACTCTGGATCCACCCAGATCACCTCCTTCAGTCAAGGATTTATCGGATCTAGTCAATTTGGTGCTAATCAGATTGATTTCAATCAAATCAGTTGAGAACCCATTGATCTGGGATTTTGGATTTGCTCCATTATTCATCAATTTATTAATTAAAATAATCAATAATTGATTTTTTGGGGCTTTCTGGGCTGAGTGATGGAAAATCACTCAAAACTAGGAAATAGTGGGTCTATAGGTTTACTGGGTGCTCTTAGCTTGAAAATGAGCACATACATGATTGAATCTGACTTATAAGCCTACTTTTATTACAAAACCAATTTTTCCAATTAAACTATTAAAAAATAGCCTAAGTTTTTGGAAAAATTAAATTTTAATAAAAAACACTGGAAAAATTTAAAAAATTAAAACCTAGCGGGACTTAGACATGTTAATATGACTCGACAATAATGCCTAGCATGTTTATACATTGACACATAGACTCTAATAACCTCACTAGGCCCAAATGCTAAGCTGAACACCCCAACTTTGGAGGTATGGAGTGAAAAACTCAGAAATTATCAGTCGTTTATTCAACAATTGATAATAACCAAAGGAAAAACACCTTGGGATGATCAGATTGACAAATAAAGTCTAGGAGACCGAGTCTTTCATAGACACTATCATGCTAGAACATTTTATTACAACTGCCACAAGGGGTATGAACATGTGATATAGTACAACAATCACTTCCCATAAGCACTTTCGAAGGTCTTCTGAAGTCCAAACAAAAAATCTTTGTCCGGTTCACCGGGATCACTTGATAAAAAATCACTAAGTACAACTTAGGTGGTAACAATCACCATAGGTGAAATGTCATGATGTGGTTTTGGGGGCACTCCCCTACCTTCCTTTCAAACTTGCAAATTTCTTAGGGGAGTTTGGTTGGCATGGGAGGCTAAAAAGTTTGATGGTGGATAGGGTCATTTGTTAACTGAGCCAAGTCAGGAAGGTTGAGGCGTGCCATGAAAGGAAGGTTTGACCCAAGGTTGACGTGAGATGGGGAAACAATGGTGGTGGGGTTTGTAGGGACATGATGCCCCTGCATAACTAGGGGTACTTGTGGCACAATTGTGGACGGGCCACTACCCCCAAGTGTGGTAAACATAATTGTGTGAGTGGAAGGGCCATTGCCCCCATGTATGATAGGTGAGGTAGTGTAGGTTGAAGGGCCACTGCCCCTAGGCAAGCCAAGTGGGATAGTGTGGGTGGAAGGGACATTGCCCCCATGTGTTATAGGTGGGACAACTTAACTGGTTAGTATGGGGGGTGGTAGCTGGATTATGATGGTTTGCATGACTGTGCTGGGGCCACCAGTGGGGGTGTTGGTGGTAGTGTTGGGTGTGGACATGGGTCCACTGCCAATCACTAAGCTGGAAAATGGATTCATGTTTGCACCAGCCATGGGGATATATGGTGCAGTATGCAGGTCTGGCTCAAATTGGTATGATTGTGAGTTTGAATCAGAGGCCATGTGGCCTTCTGATGGTGTAGAGGGCCGTTAAGAATGGTCTTGAGTGTGTTGGTTCAAGAACTCGAACTATGGTGGATTGCCTCTCTCTCAGGCATGAGGAAGAACATGGGGGATCAATTGTGTTTGATTTGTATGTAAAGTGGTGAAATAAGGTAATAAATTTTGGACCTCAGTTTTAATGACTTCCTATTGGATTCAAGTGTTCACTCAGCCACCAAGACTTCCAGAAGATAGCGCTTGGATTTTTCCTCATGGGAATGCTAGTCAATTGGTGGGGTTCGTTGCCTGTTTTGCTTGGCAATTCCTCTATGCGGCTAACTACTTTGGGGTTCCTATGGTACTCCTCACAATGCATTTTTGGGCTGAGCCTAATTACTTCCCATGGTTAAGGAAGTTAGAGACTTATGTCCTCAAATACTGCAGATGGTTGAATTAGTGTAAATTATAAGTTTTAATGGATAGCTCAGCGTCATGAACTGAGTTTGGTTGTTTTATGTGGTATGGTTTGTGTGTATGTATTTTATCTTTCTGTTACACTTAGTGGCTACTTATATGTTTTATGAATAACCCACAGATATTGTATTGCAAAACTTATAATATGAATAGATTATTTTAACAAAGCAGTAAATTATAAATAGGAATTTGAATGCATGCCATACCTAAATCTGAACTTAAACCTTACTAAGTGACTTCCTTACACCTGTATTTCTCTTCAACCAAGAAAGGGTGTTGGGCTCTCAACATAATGGGACTAAGCCCATCTGTAGATCCTCAAGTCACCCTCTAGATGCAAGGTTGGTCAATAGGGAGGACACAAACACTGTGAAACCCCCATCAATCTCCACCCCCTCTACCTTCTAGTTCATCCATTTTTAGTAGTTTAGAAAAATGACAGGTGAAGTGCCTATTACTATACAAGCTTCACCCTTCATCTTATCCCATAATACCCCGAAGGGTGATGATTGGGTAGAGGAGGAAGGGCTAGGAAAGATGTTAATTTCAACTTTATAATTGAAATCTATAGTGATTTTTTGATTCAAGATTTAGACAGATTCATTAATCAATTAACCATTTACTTTAACATTTATTTACACATGCTGTAATAAAATAAATAGGTACCGAAAGGAAATAGACACAGATTTGATGGACAGAGGCAGCTGAGTCACACTAACAGTCCTTAATCATTAAAAATCTGAATCTGAGAGATAGATCGCTCTTTTCAGGGTAAATGTGGAGAGGGGGTCGCTCAGAAACTGCAGACAGAAGCGAGTTGGATTCTGGGATGAATTCACACCTTTTGGGCCTGAATGAGCGACCTGGTCGCACCTTTTAGCGCGATAAGAGTGACCTGCTACGAAAGGTGAAAATTTCTTGAACCTAAGCGAGATTTGGATGACAGTAACCTGTAGTGTGGCCAAATGGGCTCGGTTTGGCCTTGAGGAGGCTCGATAGTAACTAAAAATGTAGGAAAAGATAGATCTAATCTAGATTTGAAAGAAAACTAAACTAGGGCAAATAAAACTAAAATGCAGAAATAAAATCCAGGGATCCTGTGGGATCGACCTGGTATGGTCGCCAAATTTGTAGTAGGGATTTCACCCTTGCTATAGGTAAGAATGGCTTCCTTCCATCTATAGGATAGAAGGGTAGTGTTCCTATGAGAATGGAAGAACAAAATTAAATAAACAGAAACAAAATGAAAAACCCCTTTGCACACAAGGTTAGGGTTAAGCTGTAAGACCCTACATACAACTGTTAGAAAACCAAAAGATCTCCAAGCAATCAATGGAAACCTACAATAAAATGTTAAGCAATAAACCTGCAAACAAACAATGTTAGAAAACTACAATCTACTAAATCAAAAACATGAAAACAAAAGTATATCTTTTGGTTGGAATGGGCCACCATGCCCTAGCATGGTAGAGCACCTCTCTTAGGAATGGGGAGCTATGGCTCAATGGAGTAATGGAGGAGAGGGAGGGTGAATGGCTTGAGAGGAAAATGGTCTCAATGAAGTCACATGGGCAACGTAACGATAGGGAGTGAAGGAGTGATTTGAGAGTGACCCCCACCCCTCTACTTATACTTTTTCTCAATATTTTTAGGGTTTTAAGCCCCTGGTTGGGGCTTTAGTCCCTTTTTTGGGATTTTAGCCCCTTTCACTCAATCTTTATATTTTTTGGGGGTTTTAAGCTCCTTTGAGGGGTTTTAGCCCCTTTTTGGAGGCTTTAGCCCCTATGAGAGCTATTTTGGCTCTTTTTAGGGGTTTTTAATCCCTTTTTCATATTTTTAAGCCTTCTTGAGGGTGTGGGAGTCAAATGGGGTCAAATGAGGGTTGTACGTAGATGTATTTAGGTGGTGTAGGTCATGTAGAGCTCATTGTCAGTTTTTTTGGGTGAACAGGAAGGACGAGTAGTAGGAGGATAGGGATACAAAGAGTAGGGTTACAAGTATATTGATAGATATAGGTTATTCATAGAGATATATATATAGAGAGAGGACTAGATAGGGGTAGGTGGTGAGGAGTAGGGAGTTGGGGGGGGGGAGGGGAGAAAGAGAGGGAAGGGTGGGTAGTTATAGTGGTATGAGGAGTGGGAGGGTTGTGGTTGCATAGAGAGAGAGAGAGAGGTTAGCGTTTAGGGGGAGGGTAATTATAAGAGATGGAGAGAGAGGGGGTAATGTTTAGAGGTAGTACGTGAGAGAGACAAAGAAGTGTAGGGTTTAGTTATTTGTAGGAGTAGAAGAGAGAGTTATGAGGTGGCTAGTTGTAGAAACAAGAGAAATATGAAGGTTTAGGGTGAGAGAGAGAGGAAGAGAATGGGGTTATAATTGAAGATTGGGGGGTGCAGAGTTGGTGGAAAGAGAGAGGGTGGGAGGACAAAGAGAGATAGAGAGGGGGGGTTGGTTAGGGATATGAGTAGGGGCATAGAGAGAGGGTGGGTTTTACGAGGAGAGGGGGATTAGGGGTAGAGAGAAAGGGATCAGGTGGGTGTAAATATGTCTGGGTAGAGAAAAAATGGTGGAGGTTAGGTGTAGAAGGAGAAGGGAGAGAGAGAGAACAAGAAAGGGTGTTAGGAGAGCATGGGATATAGATAATGAGAGAGAGTGTTATGAATAAAGAGATAAATAGAGGCTAGGTGTGTGTGTGTGTATATATATATATATAAGTGTATATTTTAGGGGTAGAGAGTGAGATATGGGGTTAGGGTAGGGTTTAGGGAGAGATATTTGCGTTAGGGATACTGGAATGGGGAGATCTTGGGTTGAAGGTACAAAGGGTAGAGAGAGAGGAGGATTGGAGGGTTATGGGTTTGTATACAATGAGGGAAATTAAAGATAAAGGGGCATGTAGAGAGAGAGAGAGAGAGGTGTCTAGAGAGATAGGGGTAGATAAAGAAAGAGAGAAGGTGGGGTTTTTTTTAGTTGTAGTGTATAGGGGGGTTAGGATAAACATAGAGAGGGGGGGAATATGGATAGGGGTAGAGAGAAAGAGAGAAAGCAGTGGTAGGGGAAGATGATTATGAGATAGGGGGATTAGGGTAAGGAGGAGTAGCAGGGGTATAGGGACACAAAGAGTAGGGCTAAAAGTATATAGATAGATATAATTCATTTGTATAAAGAGAAAGAGGATTATGTAGGGATAAGTGGTGAGGATTAGGGTGTTGATGGCAATGAAAGAGAGGGAAGGGTGGGTTGCTATAGTTGTATGAGGAGTGGTAGGGTTGGGGTTGGGCTTAGAGGGAGACAAAGAGAGAAATTAGCAGTTAGGGGGAGAGTGATTATAAGAGATGGAGAGAGAAGGAGTAATGTATAGAGGGAGTAGGTGATAGAGAGAAAGAGGTCTAGGGTTTGGTTATTTATAGGAGTAAGAGAGAGAGCTATGAGGTGCTTAGTGGCAGGAATAGGAGAGAGAGCAGAGTTTAGGGTGAGAGGAGGAGGAAGAGAAGGTGGTTATAGTTGAATATTGGGGGATGTGGAGTTGGGGGAAAGAGAGATGGGGGAAGGACAAAGAGAGACAGAAAAAAGGGGTGTTGGTTAGGGATAGAATTAGTGGCAAAGAGAGAGAAAGTGTGGGTTAGGTTGGATAGGGGGCTTAATGATAGAGAGGAAGGGATCAAGTAGGTTTTAATAGGTTGGGGGATACAAAAATTGGTTGGGGTTAGGTGTAGCTGGAGAAGGGAGAGAGCGAGTGAGAGAGGGTGTTAGGAGAGCATGGGATATAGAGAATGAGAGAGGGTTTTAGGGGAACATGGGATATATAGAATGAGAGAGGGTGTTAAACATAACATGGGAGAGAGAGAGAAGGAAGCTTTGTGTTAAGGGTGGGAGTATGGGGTGAGAGATAGAGAGATAGGATGTTATTAAGGACTAGGGGTAGAGAGAAAGAAGGGTGGGGGTTATGATTAGAGAGAGAGAGGACTGGGTAGGGGTAGGTGGTGAGGACTACAGATTTTGGGGTAAGGAGAGAGAGGGAAGGATGGGTAGTTATAGTGGTGTGAGGAGTGGGAGGGTTGGGGTTGGAGAGAGATATTGGAGTGGTAGTGGAGAGAGAGAGAGAGAGAGAAGGGGTTATTAATAGAGAGAAATATAGGTTAGGGGTTTAAAGGGTAGAGTGAGAGAGAAAAGGATTGGGGGGTTCTGGTTTTGGAGACAATGAGGGAAATTAAAGAGGAGGGGGAGTGTAGGGAGAGAGAGAGTGAGAGTTGGCTAGGGAGTTAGTGGTAGATAAAGAGAGAGAGAGAGAGATGGTGGGAGGTTTGTTAGTTGTAGGGTATACAGGGGTTAGGATAAACATAGATAGGGGGCATGTGGATAGGGATAGGGGTAGAGGGAGGGAGGGAGAGAGGGAGGGAGGGTTTCTATATGTAGGAGTATATGAGAGAAAGAGGGTGGAGGGTTAGCAAGTGTTAGGGGAAGGAGAGAGAAAGAGAGGTAGCTAGAGGGAGGTTGGTGGGGATAAAGAGATAAATATTATGAGGATGATCGGTTTGCAGAGAAAATGAGTAATTTTTGATAAGGGCACATAGTTTAAGAGTGGGGGGGTTTGAGTAGTGAAAGAGAGATGGTGTTAGGGGATTTAAGGAGAGAGAAAATGAAGGGGAGAGAGAATGGTAGATGGTGTCTATAAGGGATAAGGGAGTAGGGGAGAGAGACAGTGGTGAGTTAGAGAGAGAGAGAGTTAGTAGTTATAACTAAGTAAGATGAGAGAGAGGGGTAACATTTAATAGTAAGTGGAGAAGGGATTGAGAGAGAGAGAGAGAGATGGGGGGTGATTAGTTGTAGAACAAAGGAGAGAGTTTGGGGAAGAGAAAGGGATAGAGATTAGGAAGGTTAGGGATTTTAGGAGTACTATTGCAGTTTGAGAGAAGGGGTTGTATTTGAGGAGTGGGTAGGTTAGAAGAGAGAGAGAGGATCGAGGAGGTAGAGAGAGAGAGAGGGCGTGGGAGGTAGAGAGAGAGAGAGATGGAGAGGTTAGTTGTTAGGGAGAAAGTGATTATAAGATATGTGGAGAGAGTGGGTAATGTTTAGAGGGAGTAGGTCAGAGAGAGAAAGAGGGCTAGGGGTTGGTTATTTGAGGGAGGAGAGAGAGTTAGGAGGTTCTTAGTGGTATGAATAGGAGAGAGAGAGGGGTTTTGGGTGAGAGAGAGAGGAAGAGAAGGGGGTCATAATTGAATATTGGGGAGTGTGGAGTTCAAGGAGGGACAATGAGAGAAAGAGAAGGGTGGTGGTTAGGGATAGGATTAGGGGTAGAGAGAGAGAGAGAGAGGGTGGGTTATGGGGAAAGAGTGGGATTAGGGGTAGAGAGGAAGGGGTCAAGTGGGTGTTAAGAGGCTGGGGGAGAGATAAATTGGTGGGGGTTAGGGGTATATGGATAAGGAAAAGAGAGAATTAGAGAGGGTGTTAGGAGAGCATGGGATATAGAGAATAAGAGAGGGTGTTAGGGAGAACATAGGAGAGAGAGAGAGAGAGAGAGAGAGAGAGAGAGAGAGAGAGAGAGAGAGAGAGAGAGAGGGAAGGATAGTGGTAAGGGTGGGAATAGGGGTGAGAGATATAGAGAGAGTGCTATTATGGAGTAGGGGTATAGAGAGAGAGAGAGATTATGTGTGTGTGGTTAGTGGTAGGGGTAAGGCGATTAATACAATCATAGAGGGTGGATTATGTATAAGGGGCTTAAGAGAGAGAGAAGGGGGGAAAGAGGGAGAGAGAGAGAGAGAGATGATAAGATGATTATGGGTTGGGGTAGGATTAGGGTTTTTGGAGGAGGAGGGAAGTTAGAGAGAAGAGGGGGCATATAGAGAGAGGAAAGAGGTGATTATGGGGAATGGGGGTTTGGGGGATTGAAAAATATAGAGGTCGAGGAGTATAGGCATTTGGGGAAGAAGAAAATTAGAGAGAAGGGAAGGTATAGTGGTATAGAGAAAGAGTGGGATATGGGATTAAGGTTAGTGGTAGGGTAGTGAGGTATTATAAGAGACTTATAAGGAGCGGGGATTAGGGGAGAGAGAGAGAGAGAGAGAGAGAGAGAGAGAGAGAGAGGTGTGAATCGTAGGAGTAGGAGAGAGAGGGGTGGTTAGTGGTAGGAGTATGAGAGTCAGAGGGAGAGAGAGGACTAGGTAGGGGTATGTGGTGAGGAGTACAATTTTGATGGAAAGGAAAGAGAGGGAAGGGTAGGTAGTTATAGTGGTATTAGGAGTGGGAGGGTTTGGGTTGGGGTTAGAGAGAGAGAGAGAGGTTAGTGATTAGGGGGAGAGTGATTATAAGATATGGAGAGAGAGGGGGTAATGTTTAGAGGGAGTAGGTGAGAGAGAGAGAGAGGTCTAGGGTTTGATTATTTGTAGGAGTAAGAGATAGAGTTATGAGGTGTTTAGTGGTAGGAATAGGAGAGGGAGGGGAGTTTAGGGTGAGAGAAAGAGGAAGAGAAGGGAGTTATAGTTGAAGATTAGGGGATGTGGAGTTGGGGGAAAGAGAGAGGGGGCAAGGACAAATAGAGAGAGAAAAGGGGGGGTTGGTTAGGGATAGGAGTAGGGGCAGAGAGAGAGAGAGGGTGGGTTAGGGTGGAGAGGGGGATTAAGGGAAGAGTGAAAGGGATTAGGTAGGTTTTAATAGGTAGGTGTAGATGGAGAAGGGAGAGAGTGAATGAGAGAGGGTGTTAGGAGAGCATGTGATATAGAGAATGAGAGACAGTGTTAGGAGAGCATGGGATATATAGAATGAGAGAGGGTGTTAAACATAAAATGGGAGAGAGAGAAGGAAGGTTAATGGTAAGGGTGGGATTGCGGGATGAGAGATAGAGAGAGAGGGTGTTATTAGTGAGTAGTGGTAGAGAGAGCAGGGTGGGGATTATGAGTAGAGAGAGAGGGGGGGGGAATAGGTAGGGGTAGGTGGTGAGGAGTAGGGAGTTGGGAGCAAGGAGAGAGGGAAGTGTTGGTAGGTATAGTGGTTTGCAGAGTGGAAGGGTTAGGGGGAGAGAGAGAGAGAGAGAGAGAGAGAGAAGGGGTTATTAATATAGAGAAATAAATGTTAGGGGTACAAATGGTAGAGTGAGAGAAAAAATGATTGGGGGGTTATGGGTTTGGAGACAATGAGGGAAATTAAAGAGAAGGGGAAGTGTTGGGAGAGAGAGAGTGAGAGGTGGCTAGGGAGTTGGTGGTAGATAAAGAGAGAGAGATGGTTGGGGTTTTGATAGTTGTAGGGTATAGGGGGATTACGATAAACAGAGAGACGGGGGCATATGAATAGGGATAGGGGTAGAGAGAGAGAGAGAGGGGGAGAGGGAGGGAGGCAGGGAGAGAGGGAGGGTGTCTATATGTCGTAGTATAGGAGAGAAACATGAAAGAGGGTTAGAAAGGGTTAGGGTAAGGAGAGAGATAGAGAAAGGTAACTAGAGGGATATTGGTGGAGTTAAAGAAATAAATATTATAAGGACTATCAACTTGAGGAGAAAACAAGCAATTTTAGAGAAGGGTGCATAGTTGAGGAGTGGGGGGTGAGTAGTGAGAGAGAGAGATGGTGTTAGGGGGTTTAGGGAGAGAGAAAATGGAAGGGGAGGGAGAGAATTTGAGATGGTGTCTATAAGGGATAACAAAGTAGGGGAGAGAAACCGTGGTGAGTTAGAGATAACAAGAGTTGGTAGTTGCAACAAAGTAAGGGTGGATAAAGGGGTGGGGTTTAATAGTAAGTGGAGTAGGGGGCTGAGAGAGAGAGAACAAAAGGTGGGGGGGTGATTAGGTGTATAATGAAAGAGAGAGGTTGGGTAAGAGAAAGAGATGGATATCAGGAAGGTTAGGGATTTCAGGAGTACTAGTGCAATTTGAGAGAAGGGGTTATATTTGAGGAGTGGGTAGGTTAGTAGAGAGAGAGGGTCAGGGAGGTAGAGAGAGAAAGAGAGAGAGGATAGGGGAGGTAGAGAGAGAGAGAGAGGTTAGCTATTATGGGGATGGTAATTATAAGATATGTATAGAGTTAGGGTAATGTTTAGAGGGAGTAGGTGAGAGAGAGAGAGAAACAAGGCCAAGGGTTGGTTATTTATAGGAGGAGATAGAGTTATCAGGTTCTTAGTGGTAGGAATAGGAGAGAGAGAGGGGTTTAGGGTGAGAGAGAGAGGAATATAAGGGGGTTATAGCTAAATATTTGGGGGTGTGGAGTTGTGGGAAAGAGAGAGGGGGGAGGGACAAAGTGAGAGAGAGAGAGAGAGCAGGCGAGGGGGGGGTGGGGGGAGGTTGGGGGAGAGAGAAATTGGTGGGGGTTAGGGGTATATGGAGAATGGAAAGAGAGAATGAAATAAGGTGTTAGGAGATCATGGGATATAAAGAATGAGAGAGGGTGTTAGGGAGAACATGGGAGAGAGAGAGAGAGAGAGAGAGAGAGAGAGAGAGGTTAATGGTAAGGGTGGGAGTAGGGGGTGAGATATAGGTAGAGATAATTTTATTATGGAGTAGGGTTATAGAGAGAGAGGGGTGTGGGTTATAAGTAGGTAGAGAGAGATTTTTGCAGGGGTGGTTAGTACTAGGTGTAAGGTGATTAATACAATCATAGAGAGGGGCTCATGAGAGAGAGAGAGAGAGAGAGAGAGAGAGGATAAGGTGATTATGGTTTGGGGTAGGATTGATTTTGGGAGAAGGGGGGAAGTTAGAGAGAAGAGGGGGTATATATAGAGAGAAAAGAGGTGATTATGGAGAGTGAGGGTTTAGGGGATTAAAAATATAAAGATCAAGGAGTATAGGAATTTGGGGAAGAAGGAAATTAGAGAGAAGGGGAGGTATAAGGGTAGAGATAAAGAGTGAGATATGGGAGAGAGGTTAGTAGGAAGGTGGAGAGGTATTATAAGAGACATATAGGGAGAGGGATTTGGAGGTAAATACAGAGGGGTGTGAATTGTAGGAGTAGGAGAGAGAGGGTTGGTTAGTTGTAGGAGTAGTAGAGTGAGAGGGAGGGTTAGGGAATGAGGGGTTAGGGTGAGAGAGAGAGAGAGAGAGAGAGAGAGAGAGAGAGAGATGATAAGGTGATTATTGGTTTGTGTAGGAGGGGGTTTTGGCAGGAAGAGGGTAGTTATAGAAAGAGAAGAAGAGAGTGATTATGGGTAGTGGGGAGGTGTGGGGTTGGGGGATTTAAAAATATAGAGATTGAGGGGCTTAGGGGTTTTAGGAGTAGGGAAAATAGGGAGAAGGGGGAGTATAGGGGTGGAGAGAAAGAGTGAGATATGAGAGAGTGGTTAGTGGTAGGGTTTAGAGGGATTAGAAGAAAGATAGAGGGAGGGGGGATTAGGAGAGAAAGAGAGAGAGAAAGGGGTGGGTGGTAGGAGTAGGAGATAGAGGGGTGGTTAGTGGTAGGAGTAGGAGATAGAGGGGTGGTTAGTGGTAGGAGTAGGATAGTGGGAGGGAGGGTTAGGGAAGGGGGTATTAGGGTGGGTGTGTGTGTGTGTGAGAGAGAGAGAGAGAGAGAGAGAGAGAGAGAGAGAGAGAGAGAGAGAGAGAGAGAGAGAGAGAGAGATTGATTATGGGTTGGGGTAGAAGGGGGGTTTTAGAAGGAGGGAAGTTAGAGAGAAGAGGGGGTATATAGAGAGAGGAAGGGGATGATTATGGGTAGTGTGGAGGTGAGGGTTTGGCAGATTACAAAATATAGAGATTGAGGGCTTTAGGGGTTGGGGGAGCAGGGAAATTAAAGAGAATTTTGGG
>LPNX010109624.1:62918-91604 GCA_001517045.1 Pseudotsuga menziesii | reverse complement strand
AGAGGGGGGGTAAGGGAGAGAGAGGGGGGGTAAGGGAGAGAGAGGGGGGTTAGAGAGAGAGGGATAGGTGATTATGGGTAAGGGGGATGATGGGGGGTTTTGGGAAATAAATATATAAGGATCAATAGGGTTAGGGGTTTGGTGATGAGTTGGGAAGTTAGAGAGAATAAGGGTATAGTTGAGTAGTGGGTATAGTTAATAGTTATAGGGTTTTGTTATTAAGGACCATAATAGTTATACGGGCTAGGAGAGGGGTTATAAAATTTACATGTTACATGTATTAAGGATTAATATTAAGGGTCATAAGTATTACAAAGGTTTAAATTTTCAAGGAATTAGGACTTATAAAAATTAAAATGAGTAGGATTTATAAATGATATGTTCTAAGAGATAGTGGTTACAAATTACATGGGTTGGATGATATAGTGACTAAAGTAGCTAAGGTTTAGATGGGTTATGTGTGATAAGGGTTAAAGCAGATAAGGATCATAAAATACAAATGTTATAATAAGGTACAAGTATATGGTATAATTACTAAGGAAAGAGATACTAGCTCCTAGGTTGCATGAATAGAGTGTCAACAAAGGGGGGTCCCTCGTTCGACCACTTTAAAAACCTTGTGTAGACATGGTCGACCAACCATCTTGGGGTGTACTAGGAGGGCTTCTTAGGGAGTTACCTCCCTCCACCTATTACTAGCGCAACGACGTCCTAGTTCCCAGTTACAACAAAAGGCACATGTGTCAAGATATCGAGTTAGGAAATTGTTTCCAGGCAATTTCCCAAAATGGTCCTCTAAAAAAAGTCTACTCAATACTTTTAGTAGAAATCCTATGGTCAACATACTAATAGAAACATTATAAAGAAAAATATATACAATTTAATATACATAAAAAACAAATATTTTCTACAATCTTATTCTCATTTAAATATTCTAGGTAAATTTATATATAAAAGAAAGATACATTAACCATGAAAAAATATTTAAAAACAATTCACTATCATTCAAAGTAACCAATCCTTAACAATTATAATATGAAAAAACACTCAATTATTTCAACTAAACAAAATGACTGGTATACTATCAAACCATAGAGTATATATAAAACCAATTTCAATGAAACAATTAATACTATTTTGCAAACTTAATGAAAAAATTTAATACACTATCATGATATTCATAAAACCATTCTCAATTAAATTTAATTACCAATATTTTGCAAACTCAAGTACTAACACTAATTTTAAATAAATTAATTGAGTAACATAAAACAAATCCAATTAATAACTTAAAGAAAATTGGTTGTGTTATTTTTAATCATACCTAGTAATTACCAAAATCTACATCTCATAACATTCTACATGCTATTAAAACAATATGAAAAGTTAAAGAGGCATTTTTAAATTAGAAGTCAAAAGTTATAAAATTTTCATAATACAATAGAAGTAGGAAAAATGAACAAAGTTAAGCAAGTCATAAGATTAAAATACAAACAAAATTTAATTGAGAAATATAGATAACAAAATATTTTTATATATATTTTTAATTATTTTTATTGATACATAAGCAATTTACAACATTTAAGACCATTATTATAAAAAATAAAATAAAAAACAAAACAAAAACTCAAAAATGCCCTTCAAAATTACCCAAAATCATACATGGAAACACTAATATGCCATGATGCCATTCAAAATTATGACAGGGGAATACTACTTTTGTGGTACATATATATATCATAATTAATGATGCCATGTATAAATTTAAAACCTAAAACAACAAATTTCACTGTTTTGACAACTTTATAACCTGTTTTAACAATTTTTAAACAAAATTAAGAGAATTTTATAGTTTTTCTATAACTGTTTTTAACAATTTTAAAGCAAAATTATAAAGATTTTATAGTTTTTGGGACAATATTGGAGGGGAAAGTCACCTCACGGCCCATCAAATTCCTCCGTTCAACATTACCCAAATTCAGAAATGGAAACACTCATAGATCATGTTAATGAATGATTCCAGCTAGCTGTGTAGAAATTTGAAACCCAAAACAAGCCATCAAATTTAACAGTATTGATAACTCTATAACCTGTTTTAACAATTTTAAAACAGAATTATAAGAATTTTATAGTTTTCCTATAAAAAATTTACGGTTTATGGGACAATATTCTATGGAAAAATCACCTCACACGAAATTTTCCCATCAAATTCTTCCATTCAACATTACCCAACCCAAAATAGACATGGAAACACTCATAGATCATGCTAATGAATGTTTATATTGAAGCACTCATAGATCATGCTAATGAATGTTTTTTTCTTTTTGAAAAAACAACAATCAACCTATGGGAAGAAATATGAAGAAAATAAAAGCAAATCAAAGCACAGTTGATTAGACATTGAATTTCCATGAAAAACACACGCTACAAGACGCTTCTAGCGAGAATAATTTGATCTGCAGAGAAACCATACCTCATGATCTCTGCGCGCCTGAGCCTCTTTGATACTTGATGATATTTTCCCACATGAGCCTCTTGATCTCCTCCTGATGGTCTCCGCCAACCCGAGAAAACATATGATACCTGATGGTCTCCACCAGCCCAAGAAAACATATGATACTCGATGGTCTCTGCTAGCCCGAGCCTATTGATACTTCTCCTCCAATTCTAATTTGATCTACAAAGAAATCATATGATACCTGATGAGCCTCTTGATATCCTACTACTTCACAGTGTAGAGATTCCAACTCCATGCCTTGGAATATTATATTTGCAGCTATGATTGAAATCGAAACCAAACGCAGAGAGGGCAGGGCAGACACTAGAGAGCTGATCAACAACTGGTAGAGGGCCTAAGCTTGAGCATTGGAGAGTGACCCACACCCCTCTATTTATATTTTTTCTTAATATTTTTAGGGTTTTAAGCCCTTGGTTGGGCCTTTAGCCCCTTTTTTGGGATTTTAGCCCCTTTCACTCAATCTTTTTCTCTTTTGGGGGTTTTAAGCTCCTTTGAGGGGAAGAGGAAGAGAATGGGGTTATAGTTGAATATTGGGGGATGTGGAGTTAGGGAAAAGAGAGATGGGTGAAGGACAAAGAGAGATAGAAAAAATGGGGGGTTGGTTACGGATAGGATTAGCGGCAAAGAGAGAGAAAGGGTGCGTTAGGGTGGATAGGGGGATCAAGGGTAGAGAGGAAGGGATTAGGTAGGTTTTAATAGGTTGGGGGATACAAAAATTGGTTGGGGTTAGGTGTAGCTTGGGAAGGGAGAGAGAGAATGAGAGAGGGTGTTAGGAGAGCATGGGATATAGAGAATGAGAGAGGGTTTTATGGGAGCATGGGATATATAGAATGAGAGAGGGTGTTAAACATAACATGGGAGAGAGAGAAGGAAGGTTTGTGTTAAGAATGGGAGTAGGGGGTGAGATATAGAGAGATAGGATGTTATTAGGGAGTAGGGGTAAAGAGAGAAGGGTGGGGGTTATGATTAGAGAGAGAGAGGACTAGGTAGGTGTAGGTGGTGAGGAGTAGGGATTTTGGGGTAAGGATAGAGAGGGAAGGGTGGGTAGCTATAGTGGTATGAGGAGTGGGAGGGTTGGGGTTAGAGAGAGAGAGAGAGAGAGAGAGAGAGAGAGAGAGAGAGAGAGAGAGAGAATGGGTTATTAATAGAGAGAAATAGAGTTTAGGGGTTTAAAGGGTAGAGTGAGAGAGAAAAGGATTGGGGGGTTATGGTTTTGGAGACATGTTGACCCGATTTTTTGAATCTAGGCCAATAAGGAGGTTTTTCCCACACAATCAGCTTAAAACAATGTCCGGTGTGTTTGGATTAGCAAAACCTTGCAGGTTGTGGTCTTGCTACCAGCTGGTTTTTCTCTTAAGGAGAAATTAAAACCAGCAAAATCTAACCTATTCTAATGTGATTTCTACCTAAATAAATTCTATAGTTAAATTAAACTTCCTAAATTGTCTTATGATTTCTTTCTTAAGGAAAGACTGAAATTTTGAAGAGTTTTCTGAATATAAAGACTTATACAAAGTATACAAATTGATTTAACAGTTGCTAGCTAAAATATATCAAAATAAAACTTAATCTAGACCATTCTATATGTCCTATCTCAGCTATCTCGGCTGAGAGCATTTCTTAAAACTAGATTAATTATTAATTAATCTAAATATGAACAGAAAGACCAAAAGCACAATTTAAATAGAAATATCTAAATTGTGAATAATAAGTCATTCTTCTATATAATAACAGACCTGAAAAAATGACTGAAAACAAACAGTTATTCTAACTTTCCGAAATTAATTAATAATTAATTATCCATACAGCTATTTGAACTTATAGATAATGTCTACTAGAAATTCATTGTCAAAATACAAGTGATATTTTAAATAGACAGAAGAGTATATTATTACAGCTTAAGTTTATAGTAAACATACTAATAAACAAAATCATAACAATATATTTGTCCAAAATGCGATATCGAATTGATCAAGTGCAAATTATATAATCAAACACACATATATCAAAGCATAATGTATTAATCTTAAAATAGAAGATAAGATGCTGAAAAATATGTATAATATATCCAAAAAAAAAATACCAGTAATGGAATCAGTCTGTAGATGTCTAGTTGTATTCAAATCCAAAGTTTCAACTTCAGGAATGAAATGACACCAGCAAAACAATATACTTCCAGTATGTTCTCTTAAAAAAAACTCCATCATCTGGGAACAAACGTCTCCAGTTCTCTGGTTTTCAAAAGCCCTAGAATATGGAAAAATTACAGAACTTAAAAGAAGCAAAGTTCTCCAGCCCTGTTCAGCACTATTTCCCCCTCTCTCTGGTGGCAGCACCGTCTCTCCTCTATCTGCAAATATCAAATTCTACCCAATAGAAATAGAATTTCAGAGAATAAAACTTCCCTCCACTCTACAGATATCCACCCCCTCTTTGATTGGCAATCGTAGCTCCTTTTATAGGAAAATACCCTAAAACAGTTTCCTTAACAGTAGATAAATAAATCAATTTCTCCCACGAACTGGGCCGTCGAATCATAGGTTTCTGCATTTCTGTCCCTTTCTTCATGATAATCTGGATATGCTTGCGGTCTGGTGTAACTATATTTGGGTGCCAGCAATTTAAACCATCCATTAAATTACCATCCATTACCAGCCTCTTATTCTCCATCAAAACCTATACATTAAAATATATATCAGATTCCAAAACAAATTCAACAAACCATTTTTTATAAAAATAGAACGATGATTCCGGTAAATAAAAGAATATTTAAAAAGTAAAGAGGTTAAAGCATTTTCCCTTTTGTTCTTGTGAGCAGTGAAGCGTCCATATCTCCGAATGGTGAAACTGATTTACACTTGACTGCACATCTGGATTGAACAACGTGGTTTGTTGTAACTTCGTTCCGGAGATACCTGTGCTTCCTTGGCCCATTACTCTTGAACAAATTTCTTACCCCTTGATTGTGGCATTCAAATTTATTTCTCCTTGAATGTTTGGAGAACACGGTTCAGTTTTTGTTGTTCTGGTGCGTAATTTTAGTGGTCCCTCTTTTCTTGGTGGTGAGCTAATAAATACTTTATGTTCCTTTGGACAGGTGTGAGGATAACTGGCCATTGAGTAGGCTGTCATTGATCCCACCGTAAATCAAGAATTCTGCATGAATAGCTGGGTGAACAATTGGCATGTAGATCCTTCTCATCAATCAACGGCTTGTTTTTACTTTTAACTTGATTTTTAAAATGATCTGTCTTCCCAATGATTTGATTGCATCCTCATAACCTTCACCAACAAACCTAAATATTCGTAGCATCTTTCATTGTCAAGAATTTAGTGGAGTGGTCTCAGCAAACTGGTCAATTAGAATTTATTTCGTCAATGGTTCCCTTCATTTTCTACGGAATGGTAATGCGTTGATATAGTATTGACTAGTTGCATTTTTGGTGTAGATTCTCTTCTTTCTAAAGTTGTAGATTGGGTGGCCACGTCTTCTCAACAAAACTACTCTTTCTAGATTCTGCCCGCAAGCCTGCAACGAAGGAGATATAATACGTCCACCTTTGCTAGAAAATATGAAATTTGGCATTGTATCTAATGAAGCTGACATTCCCATAATCTAGTGTAACTTGGTGACTGCTCTTCAATTCACAAATTCCTTGAATAACTAAGACAACGTAAACATCTATCATATGTTGATTCCGTGGCAAGATATTTTCCCTTCAATATACTCATGTGTAATCTTTAGAGACATTCTCCTTCACGGGCATTAGTAAGACATGTTTAGTTTCCTTTGGATATGTTTTAAAATTCTTATCTTATTGTCTTACCATGCGTTGCAGTAACCAGAACTCTTCAAAAATTGACCATCCAAATTCATGCATAAAAATACGTGACCTTGTCACTTATGAAAGGCTTTGATATATATATTAAACTTTTCATAATTATTAAGAAATGACAATGTGAATGAATAGTCATTTAAAAGGAAAAACTCCTATGCACTTGGAGTTTACTAAGATGTTATTTTTATTTTGAAAATTAAAAAAATGTTTTTTGTTTGTTTTAAAATAAAATACTATAATGAATATATGATAAATCAAGTGATTAAAATTATAAACATTGTGAATAAAGTTTTATAACTTTGGACTATGTTATAATTTTCTCAAACCATAAAATTAATGATACACAAAAGAGCTTTAGCCTTGAAAAGTGTCAAAGAAAATAGATTTTCCAAAGAGACATTAATGCTCAACTTAAACCCAAAGTCATAATTTTTTTTTTTTAAAATTCATTTAATATATAATCCATGGGATGGGAAAATAATCTTGTTAAATAAGTCCTTGCTTAAATTATTCTTGTTATGTCAAAGAACTTAAAATTAAAATAATGAAGGTTTTTTTTTTTAAATAAAAATTTAAATTTTAAATAATGCAATCAAATCATAAAAAAAAAATTGAAGTTAAAGACTTAGTTCCATTCTTTAATAGATAATCTTTCAAGGATTAGGTCATTCACCATAAAATGGGGCATTTACATTGTTTACCATGATCTGTCAAGATGTTGCTTTAAAGTGTTTATACATTAAGACTCCATATCATCTAGATTGTCAAAAGATGAGATTATTTAATCTTAGACCAACCCAAAGCATATGATTGACTTAAACAAAATTATATAGGAGTATGGGAGAATGATGAAGAAATTAAGAAGCCAAGAAAATTGATCAACCAAAATTATCCTAACATCATGAGATGAGAACCAAGCCCAGATTAGTGTAAAGAGTGAAAAATTGAGGGATGAAAGGAATATAATCACCTACCAAACCAATGTAAGAAAATCCAAGTATTTACAAAATTCTAATGGGGGCCCCCTTGATTTTACAAAAAATCAAGGGAAGTTGTTGAGGTGCCAACAAGACAATGAGGGAAATTAAAGAGGAGGGGGAGTGTAGGGAGAGAGAGAGTGAGTGTTGGATAGGGAGTTGGTGGTAGATAAAGAGAGAGAGAGAGAGATGGTGGGAGGTTTGTTAGTTGTAGGGTACATGGAGGTTAGGATAAACATATATAGGGGGCATATGGATAGGGATAAGGGTAGAGAGAGAGAGAGAGGGAGGGAGAGAGGGAGGGAGTGAGGGTTTCTATCTGTAGGAATATACGAGAGAAAGAGGTTGGAGTGTTAGCAAGTGTTGGGGGAAGGAGAGAGAAAGACAGGTAGCTAGAGGGAGGTTAATGGGGATAAAGAGATAAATATTATGAGGATTATGGGTTTGGGGAGAAAACGAGTAATTTTAGATAAGGGTGCATAGTTGAGGAGTGGGGGGCAGGTTGAGGAGAGAGAGAGAGATGGTGTTAGGGGTTTTAGGGAGAGATAAAATGGAAGGGGAGAGAGAATGGTAGTTGGTGTCTATAAGGGATAAGGGAGTCAGGGAGAGAGACTGTGGTGAGTTAGAGAGAGAGAGAGTTGGTAGTTGTAACTAAGTAAGGGGAGAGAGAGAGGTCACATTTAATAGTAAGTGGAGAAGGGGTTGAGAGAGAGAGAGAGAGAGAGAGAGAGAGAGAGAGAGAGATGGGGGGTGATTAGTTGTAGAACAAAAGAGAGAGTTTGGGGAAGAGAAAGGGATAGAGATAAGGAAGGTTAGGGATTTTAGGAGTACTAGTGCAGTTTGAGAGAAGGGGTTGTATTTGAAGAGTGGGGAGGTTGGAAGAGAGAGAGGATCAAGGAGGTAGAGCAAGAGAGAGGGTAGGGGAAGTAGAGAGAGAGAGAGATGGAGAGGATAGTTGTTAGGTAGATGGTGATTATAAGATATGTAGAGAGAGTGGGTAATGTTTAGAGGGAGTAGGTTAGAGAAAGAGAGAGAGCTAGGGGTTGGTTATTTGTAGGAGGAGAGAGAGTTATGAGGTTGTCAGTGGTATGAATAGAAGAGAGAGAGGGGTTTCAGGTGAGAGAGAGAGGAAGAGAAGGGGGTCATAGTTGAATATTGGGGGGTGTGGAGTTTTGGGAGGGACAAAGAGAGAAAGAGAGAGGTGGTGGTTAGGGATAGGATTAGGCGCAAGAGATAGAGAGAGAGAAGGTGGGTTATAGGGAAAGAGTGGGGTTAGGGGTAGAGAGGAAGGGGTCAAATGGGTGTTAAGAGGCTAGGGGAGAGATAAATTGGTGGGGGTTAGGGGTATATGGATAAGGAAAAGAGAGAATGAGAGAGGGTGTTAGGAGAGCATGGGATATAGATAATGAGAGAGGGTGTTAGGGAGAACATAGTGGGGAGAGAGAGAGAGAGAGAGAGAGAGAGAGAGAGAGAGAGAGAGAGAGAGAGAGAGTGGTAAGGGTGGGAATAAGGGTGAGAGATATAGAGAGAGTGATATTATGGAGTAGGGGTATAGAAAGAGAGATATTATGTGTGTGTGGTTAGTGGTAGGGGTAAGGTGATTAATACAATCATAGAGAGGGTGGATTATGTATAAGGGGCTTAAGAGAGAGAGAGGGGGGAGAGAGGGAGAGAGAGAGAGAGAGAGCTGATAAGACGATTATGGGTTTGGGTAGGATGGGGGTTTCTGGAGGAGGAGGGAAGTTAGAGACAAGAGGGGGTATATAGAGAGAGGAAATAAGTGATTATGGGGAGTGGGGGTTTAGGGGATTGAAAAATATAGAGGTCGAGGAGTATAGGCATTTGGGGAAGAAGGAAATTAGAGAGAAGGGAAGGTATAGTGGTATAGAGAAAGAGTGGGATATGGGATTAAGGTTAGTGGTAGGGTGGAGAGGTATTATAGGAAACTTACAAGGAGGGGGGATTAGGAGAGAGAGAGAGAGAGTGAGTGGTGTGAATCGTAGGAGTAGGAGAGAGAGGGGTGGTTAGTGGTAGGAGTATGAGAGTGAGAGGGAGAGAGAGGACTAGGTAGGGGTATGTGGCGAGGAGTAGGGTTTTGATGGCAAGGAAAGAGAGGGAAGGGTGGGTAGTTATAGTAGTATGAGGTGTGGGAGGGTTGGGGTTGGGGTTAGAGAGAGAGAGAGAGGTCAGCAGTTAGGGGGAGAGTGATTATAAGATATATATAGAGAGGGGGTAATGTTTAGAGGGACTAGGTGAGAGAGAGAGATGTATAGGGTTTGATTATTTATAGGAGTAAGAGATAGATTTATGAGGTGTTTAGTGGTAGAAACAGGAGAGAGAGGGGAGTTTAGGGTGAGAGAAAGAGGAAGAGAAGGGAGTTATAGTTGAAGATTAGGGGATGTGGAGTTGGGGGTAAGAGAGAGGGGGCAAGGACAAAGAGAGAGAGAAAATGGGGGGTTGGCTAGGGGTAGTAGTAGGGGTTGTTACCAATTTTTTTGTACCATAGTTGGGTTACCTGAGGAGCTCCTAGTTGATAGAATTGTTCAAAGTCTGAATCCAGTGTATCAATTGATCCGTCTACTTGTCTAGCCAATATTGGCTAGTCACTTTTTTATTTGAATAATTTTGACCACGACCCCACAGGGTTTGTAATAAAATGTGCTAGTAGGATTTTTTGAGTGGTTCGGTCTCCAGAGATGTAGAATCTCAAATAAGGTATTCCTGGAAATTTTTTTCCCTTGACAATTATGCTTTACCTTCAACTGAGTATAATTGACGAGGTTTTCTCCCACTTCCTCCAAAGCTGGAATGCCCCATGTTGAATTTCATGCCTTGGGGGGTTATTAGATCCAAACTGAATGTTATAAGCCTACTAGAAATTATTTAGATAGATCATGGTCATGTCCTAAGTCATCTTGACACATAAAAAAATTTCGAATTTTTTTTTTTCGAACAGTGAAAAAATATTTTTAATTTTTAATTCTTTAATAACTTTTCCTAAGTTTTTTGGGTTAATTTTTCCATAAATTAAATGGAAAAAACCTGTTCGTGGTAATTCATACATCCAGACTCTGAATTCAGTGATTGATGGCTCTAACCTTAAGCCAAAAATCTTTCTTGATCAGCCATCCAGTCAGAACCAACTTTCAGATCAACAACTAGACACATAATGCCCTTTTTCTCAAAAACATTAGTTTTGAGTAAGGAAATGAATTTTTATTCAAAAATGATTATTTTGGAGAAAATAAAACTCTCCAAATTAATCCAAATTTAGTAAAATAAATGGCTAAATGACATCTCATGGAGCTCTTATGATGATTGGATTTATCATAACTCAGCTTCAGTCATCATTAAAAGAGCAATTAATTTATTATTAGTTATTAGACATGTCATCTCCAACTAAATATGAGATGGAGAGCTCTCATTGGTCATTGATTTGATTGAGGTGAAGAATGAAGATTACACCATCAATAGGCTTCCTAGACCTAACAAATGAGGTTTCCAGACCTAGTAGGTAGCTTTCCCATGCAGTAGGGTGCCTCCTTCAGCAGCTCACGCCCCTCTCTCTCCTTAGGGAACCTTCCACATGTGTGGGCTCATTTGTGGGTCGATTTCAGTGTTTAGGGTTGGAGTGGTGGTGCCTTGCCTAGGTGGAGGCCTCCCCTCACTCCTGGTTTTTCGATTTAGTTTGGAACTCTATTTGGTGGCCAGGGTGGTTAGGGTTTGAGGTTTGGTTTTAGGGTTTTAGCACTCTCTCATTGTATAAATAGAGGCTCTTTCAGCTCTATCAGGGTGGATTATTGATGCAAAGAAACTATGGTAAAATATTGCAATGCTTGTTGCTCTTATGCAACCTATTTTGTAATAAAGAAAGGATTTGGAGGCACATGATGTGTGGATCCTGGGTGCATATGTTCCTGCTAATGAGGTGAAATTGTTCTAGTTTCTTTACTTTTGATAATGTGTGGGTGTTAATACATGCTTTAGAGGGCTTCTATAAGCATGTAGGAATAGGTATTTGTAGCTTCGAGTTACCTATTTATTTCATTTACTTTCAAAACGCTCAAAGAGCATTGTTTTATTCAACTATATTTCATGCTTTTGAGATTTGATTAGTAAATAATACATGTTTTAACCCCCATGTTTCCAAGTGTATAAGATTTTTTTGGATATCACTTCATTGTACCAAGTAAGAGGCTGAGATAAGTTGCATATACTCTTCTTGGAGCAAAGCATATTTAGCTAGCAGCTGCATGCCATTGGGATCCAAAGTGATTTTAGGGATTCAAGATCCAAGTGGTTCATCTTCTCCATTGAACCTAAAGTCAATTTTTTTCATTATCTTGATCCATAAAGTAAATCTTTTACATCTACTTTCTTCCATTTCTAGATATAGGAAGTGTTCTTTCTCTTAGATCTAGTTGGTATTTGAAGCAGCACAAGGTTCATATATTTTGCTCAAATGCTAGGTGTATTTTTGTAGTATATTATATTGTTTAACCCATCATTTTGCAGGTAAATAGATCGCTAGTTTTTTCTCTCTCCATGACAGGTTAAGCGGAAAAAATTGCTAAAAACTAAGGAATTAAGATACAAAAAACTTCCCATTGTTCCTCTTCTTAATCCCTTTTCTACCGATTGCTTTGCTTTGTTTATTTTACCTCTTCTTCATTGCTACCCTATTAGTACCTTTTTTTACCATCCATTTTTCTCTTTTTTGGACAGCCCTAGTGTGCCCTAGCTTTCTTCCCTTTTTTGCCTCTTTTTTCCCTAGTTTTTGGGCTTCCTTTAACCTTGTTTTTGACCATTTCTCTTAATTTTTGTTCACTATCATGTTTTTCCTTTTTTATGACAGCCACTTATTTCCTCTTTCGCTGTCCCGTTTTGCATTTTTTATGACAACCACTTATTTTCTCTTTCACTTCCCTATTTTCTTCAATTTTGTTCATCCCTTAGCTTCTTAGTTGGCTGCCCTATTCTCCCCTTTCTTTGATTTTGATTCTTGCTTAGTTTGTTTTCCTTCCTTCTCTCATATTCTATTGTTTCAGCCCTCTTTCCTTTTGTTCCTTTTTACTTTCTTCAAGCTTCTTCCCTTTTCCCTTTCAAAGTTTAATAAAAGATCTCAAAAGTAAAAATACAAGGTACTCTCCTTTTTACAGGTTACAATATTTGTAGAGTTATTTTACCTTTATTTGAAAATTCCTTTCAAGGATCAGGTTCCTTAAGGCACATTGTATAAATTTTAATAAAACATCTTTGTTTGAGTGGGATTTTTAAGTCCCCACTCTCTTCCTCCCCCATTTGGGGAGGCCTATGTTGTGTGCATGCTTTTATTAGTGCTAGTTTTCATCATTCATTACATATCATGATTAGATCATTAATTTTTAATTCATCATTGCTAAGTTCATTATTCATTTTAATTGTTTATCTTTCTAAGTTAATCAACTACTTAAATCTCTTGAATCTAACCATAAGGTGGATCAAGAGTGCTCTCTATCGGAGAGTCCAAGCAACTAATATCATCTTGTGCTTATTTAATCAATTAATAATCCATAAGTAAGACTCTTGAACTTACATAAACATAAGTTAAGAGAATTCTCTACCGGAGAACATTTTAGATTTGCATAATCCATGCATTAGCTTCATATATATTAGCTAAGTCTCTTGAACCATGGTCATAATATGAGGTCAAGAGCGCTCTCTATCAGAGAGTTTTAATTAATTAACTTAATAAAATTCACAACTCACACCCATTTAATTAATTAACCCCTTTCCTCCTTACCAGAGTATGCTCTAACCGATCTTAGTTCAGAATACCCAAAAATGACATTGAATCTCTAAACCCCACAAGAGGAACTTAACTAAAACTTTTCCCCATAATCAACGCACCGACGTTGTTCGATAAATACCGAGGCATGTGGGCAAATTCTAAGTGTGGGCACTGGGCTACCTAATCTGGGCACTGGTAGTTAAGTTATTGAACACTTACCTTTGACCCCAGATAGGTTTGTCATGTCTTTGAATGGAGCCACTAAAGGTATTACCGGTTAGGACATCCAGCTACCATAAGTGAAGATCAGAAGTAAAAGCTCTTAAAACTTACCAAGAGCACTTGCAAAACCTAACATTCACTGGAATCTTTTGGGATTCACATATTTTTATACACGAAGCATCTCTGATAAGTTGACTCGATAGGCACTGGTTCCATCTTTTAACATTGTTGATAATCTGGGCCATTTGTCCATTGAATTTTTGATTATAAATCATATCTATGAATGCTTTATCTATTTCATGAAATTCTCAAATATTTGTTTATCTTTCAATTCTGGTGATAGAAACATGGATTGCTTTGTCTTGTGTTCAATTCATCACATTAATCATCTTAAATCACAATAACTCCTAAACAACACCGATTCGCATCTGAAACATCTAAAAATTAACTTAAACATTGAGCCATAGAAAACTCTTTGTTAGGGACTACTCCCCTTGGCTTCATTAGGAGTTAGCCTAAATGGAGGAGATGGAGTAGGTGACAGTACCTAGCTTTGTGCTTTCCCCCAGGGTCACACCTCTCCCACTTTCTCAAGTAAGGAGACAGCTTTCGAAAGATTTCTGCTGCTAATGTGCAATCGACAGACAAAATATTTTGGCGCCGTTGCTAGGGACAAATCTTTTTGTTCCTGGGTGACCTTTGTTTCTTTTAGTTTTTTACCTTTTTATCCTTTTTGGTAGATTTTTAGTCCAATCACTCTCTGAAATCAGACTTAAGTCCATCGGGTGAATCCAATATCAGTTAACACCTCAAGGTATTCTACTAGAAGAAACTCTGTAGGTTTGGTCGATTTCATCCCTGACCCGGAAAATGTCTTAAGGAGGAGATTAAATAAACTATCTTCTCACAGGATCCTTACAGAACTTGGATCTAAGTCTGTTTTAGACATCCATCTTTTATTTCCAGAAAACTTAGAAAATTTGCAAAATAATAACTGTTTCCTTAATCCAATGGGTGAGTTTTTTACTCAACTTAACTTTGCTCAGATAGCAGGTCATCCTCATGATATCCCTGACAAGGCTATCAACAAGCTTACAACATATAATGGAACTAATGCTTCCCTCTCTGCTGAGCAACATATCAGGAATATCACCAGACACTGTGGTGCCCATGTCAGGGGTATTGATAGGCATGAAGGTGTTTACATGACCTTGGTTGCCTTATCTTTGGATGGAAAGGCTGAAAACTAGTACAATAATTTGCCAAACAATTCTTTTGTCACCTTAGCAGACTTCAAGGCTGCTTTCCTTGGAATGTTTGGCAGCAGAAAGGAGCCTAGACATCTAGTAGAGGATTTGACCAACATAAAAAAGTCTGAAACTGAAACAATGGATGAATTCAACAACAGGTTCACTGAATTAGAAAATTACATCCCTGCCACTTACTCTCCTTCGACAGCTTCTATTTTGGACTATTACATCGAAGCTTTGAGTGGTAAAATCCAATACCAAATTAGAGATAAGGAGTCAGCTAATTTACTTCTAGCTCAGGGTTTGGCTGTCAAAATTGATAAGAATATGTAGTCATCTAGTGAATCTAACCTCCACAGCTATTCAAGGTCTTCTACCCCTTTGAAAATTAGTGATCCCAAAGACAAGGATCCCTTATCAGCTATGAAGGATGCCTATGAAAAATAGATGATTGATATGAAAAGGGAAATGAAGAAGAATATGGAGGAGGCATAACATAAACATTTAGTGCAGTTAAAGGAAATTCAGAATAGGGTAATAACAATGGAAAGAACTCAAAACCAGCCTGATCCTAGGACTTTTCCTACCAAGCCAACATGGCAGAGAAAGAATCCCAACCATGAGCAGAGGCCTCCTCATCAGCTAGAGGCCACTAATGTGGTTGAACCTTACAAATCATTTTGTAGGGCATGTAGAGACTTCCATGAGGAATCTGGCTACCATTATGCCTGTTATGTCTAGGAGCATGGTTATCCCGAGGGGTATGGTCCTAGTACGTTTGCAAGTGATCCTGAATTCATTCACAATGTCGGAGACATCTATGTTGACCACAAGGATAGTTGGAATCAAGCTAACCAGTTTCATCAATGGGTTGATTACTTAACTGAGTATTATGGGGAAATGCCTTCGAATAGTAACAATGTTCAAAATTTCAAAGGCATGACATATCAAAGAAGACCTAGGGAAGGACCATCTACCCAAACTACTCCAAAGGTAACAATTTCTGACATCCCTCCTGAAATAGATGATAAGCTAGATTCTGTTGCTCTAACTTTTGATTTAGGTAGTTTGTTAGCAAACTCTAAAGTCCCAGTTCATGTTCTTGAATTGTGTAAAATTCCTGGTCAAAAGGAGAAATTGTTGAAAATTCTTGAGCCTCAAATTAACAATGATCCCCCTCCTACCTGAAAAATAGTTGCACTTGAAAAACCTAAAGCTCCAAAGAAAGTAACTATTGCCAACACTATAGAACAGCTTCCTCCTAGTCAGGAAAATGTTTGCGGAGATCCCCCTGTAATCTTACATACTAGGGACCCAAGAAAAGAAGATCACCCACCCTTCTACATGTCATTGATGATAGGTGATTTTCTCCTACACAACTGTATGCTAGATTCAGGATCAGGATCAAATATTATGACCAAGAAAGTTATGCAGTAACTTGGCCTTAGAACCACTTTCCCTTACCAAAATGTATGTGCCATGGATTCTAGACCCATCAAAGTTGAAGGTATGATCAAAAGGCAGAATGTGAGATTAGCAAAGTATCTAGACATCCATGTTACCATGGATATTCTCATCATATATGTACCGGATAAATGGGCATGCTCTTATCCAAAAAATTCGGTGCAACTTTAGGGAGATCCATCCAAATGGACTGGAATTATGCCACTGTAACTGCATTAGAAGACTCATTAGTTAAGTTACATTTGGAGAAAGAACTAAGACATCATGTAGAAAACCTGGGGAATCCATCAAATGAGTATGTTAACTACTCAAGTGAACTAGGGATGTACAAGATTAACTCCACTTTCTTAGAGCCTATCTGTGAAGAAATAAAAAATGAAAAGCTTAATAAATTATGGAGGATGAAATTTGATGGAGCCTATTCTAGAGCAAGAAAAGGTGCTGAGATAGTCATTATGTCACCTGAAGGTAAAGTTTTAAACTTTGCTTTTAGATTAGAATTTGAGGCAACCAACAATGTAGCAGAATATGAGGCACTTCTACTGGGCATTGAGATTGCCAAGGACATGGGGATTAAGTTGCTTGATATTTAAGGGGACTCTGATTTGATTGTCCGACAAGTTAAGGGCTAGTTTGCATTTAAGTGTCAAAGAATTACGAAATATAGAAATGAAATCTGGGATACAATGGAATTCTTTGATGCCCTTAAATTAGAAGTAGTCCCTAGAGATCAGAATAGTGCCTCCGACAGAATTGCAGTTTCAACGTCAACTCTTCATCCATCGGATGAGATGTTAGAGGGGAATTGTCCATTAGAGATTAAATTCAAACCTTCTGTTCCTGATAATGTTGAACATTGGCAGGTCTTCAAATACGATGAGAAGATTTTGAGATTCATTCATAATGTCAATTAATTCCTTAATTTTAAAGTAAATGATCAGGAAGAAAACAAAGAATATTATAGAGAAGGTGACCTGTTTAACAATCCTGTCCCACAGGGTCTAGTTGCATTAGAAAACATCTTTGACAGACAGGATAGAAGAAAAAGCAATGTTGAGCAAATGAAACCAGGAGATTACATTGAAATCAACATTAGGATGGAAACAGAACCCAAAATTATAAAAATTGGAAAAGGTACTTTCGAAAAAGAAAGGAATAGCCTCATAAACTTGGTCAAATAATATAGGGATGTATTTTCCTTTACTTATGACGAGCTCAAAGCTTATAGGGAATATGTATTTCAACATACTATTCCCCTAAATCCAGAATGTAAAAAATCCAAGCCTTTCAGACAAAAACTTAGGCAAATAAATCCTAAGTTAGCACCAATCATCAAGAAGGAGTTAGAGAAAATGCTAGCAGCAGGAATAATAGCTCCCACTAGACATTCCACGTGGTGCTCTAAATTAGTAGTTGTAAGGAATAAGAACGGGAGCATAAGAATATGTATGGATTTTTAGGAGTTTAAACATAGCATGTTAGAAGGACAATTACCTCCTCCCCAACATGGAGACCCTCCTCCAACGGGTCACTAGATAGAGCATGATGTCGATGTTGGATGGTTTTTTTGGCTATAATCAAGTAGTCATTCAAGAGGAGGATAGTCATAAGACCACCTTCACAAATCCTTGGGGCACTTTTGAGTATTTGAGAATTCCCTTTGGCCTTTTAAATGTAGGAGCTACTTTCCAAAGGGCCATGGATTATGCTTTCAAGGAGTTGATTAGAAAAGTCATTGAAATCTATCAAGATGATCTCACTATTTTTTTGAAGGAAAGATCCAGCCATGTTGGTCATATTAGGCATATTTTTGAGTGGTGTAGGAAGTATGGAATTTCTCTGAATCCGACTAAGTCGGTGTTAGGCATAGAAGAGGGGAAACTCTTGGGACATATCATCAACAAAGATGGTCTCAAAATTGATCCTAAGAGAGTAGAGGCCATAAAAAATATCCATCTCCCTAATAATGTTAAATCCCTTCAGTCATTTAATGGTCATATCAATTTTATCAGGAGATTCATTCCAAACTTGGCAAAATTAATGAAACCAATGCAGGCCTTACTCAAGAAAAATGCTAAGTTTGTGTGGACCACTGAAGGAAGGAAAGCCTTTGATTCAATAAAGAATTCCATTACCAGGTCTCTGGTCTTAGTCAACCTAGATTATGCAAAGGATTTCATGATCTTTTCATTTGCCTCTGAAGATACCATTGCCGATGTGTTGCTCCAAAAGAACTCCGAAGGATTCGAGAATCCCATAGCATTTATGAGTAGAGCCTTACAGAATTTCAAGCTAAAGTATACCATCATGGAGAAGCAAGCTTATTCCTTAGTCAAATCATTAAAAAATTTCAGGACTTATATCGGGTATTCCAAGGTTACCAGATATGTTCCCCACACTACGGTCAAGGATATCCTTTCTCAAAAGGATTGTTTAGGAATAAGGGGTACATGGGTATCCAAGATTCAGGAGTATGAACTTGAGATAAAAAATACTAAATTAATCAAGGGACAAGGATTGACAAGAATTATTACTCAAAATAACAAAGAAGCCATTGAGATTATTGCAAAAAATGATATCCCGTAGCCTACCATGACTCCTTCCCTTCAAAAATTTGATAACCATTGGTATTCAGACATCATTTTCTTTCTCCTCCATCTCACTTTCCTGGATCACCTCAAAGGACACAAGCATAGGGCTTTGAGACTTAATACCACTAGGTATTTCCTTACCTAAGAGGGTCTGGGTTGGAGGAACCCAGATGGTATTATACTTAGGTGCATCAACGAATAGGATTCTAAGAAGATATTAGCAGAGTTTCACTTAGGATTTTGTGGAGGCCACTATGCAGCAAATACAAATGCCCAAAAAATATTGAGAGCTGGTTACTATTGGCCAACCATTTTTGCAGATGTTCACAAGCATATCAAGTGTTGCCAAGAGTGCCAGTTGTTCACTGGGAAGTAGAAGTTGGCAACTCTTCCCCTTACTCCGGTTGTTGTCCTTGCCTCTTTTCAGCAGTGGGGGATCGATTTTATTGGAAAATTCAAGGATAACTCCAGCAATGGTTTTTGTTGGATTCTCACAGCAACCGATTATTTCACCAAGTGGGTAGAGGCTATACCCACTAAGATTTCCAATGAGAAGGTTGTTATAGACTTCATCGAGGAAAGAATCATCACCAGATTCAGGAGTCCCTTAAAAATAAAAACCAATAATGCTAAAGCCTTCAATTCCAAAAAATGAATGACTTATGTTTTAAGTATGGAATTATCCTATCCCACTCATCTGATTATTACCCACAAGGAAATGGACTTGCTGAGTCCACCAATAAAAATTTAATGTCAATCCTCAAGAAGACTATGGGGGATAATAAGAGATCATGGGATAGTAAAATTAAGTATGCTGTGTGGGCAGATAGAATCACTAAGAAGAACTCAACAAGTAAATCACCTTTTGAGTTGGTGTATGGACTCACAGCCACCCTTCTAGTTAGTATGCAGATTCCGATCTTCAGGATGCTAAGTGAGTATGGCACAGAACAGGCAGAAATGGAGCAGAGAATAAACCAGATTATAGAATTTAATGAATCTTGAAGAGCTACCCTTGTTTAGTCACTCAGACATCAGGAAAGTATGAAGGGCACTTTTGATAAGTCATCCAGGCCGAGAGCTTTCCAAATCAGAGATACTGTTCTCTTATGGGATAAGAGAATGGAGAAGCCTGGAAAGCATGGGAAATTTCATAGCCTTTGGAAAGACCCATTTATCATCCCCGACACGGCTGTCACCAATTATTTTTTCCTTAACACTATGGACGGAGAAAATTTAAACCTACCCATGATGGCCAACACTTAAAGCCTTTCTATTGAAACAACCTCCAAGATGACCAAGGGGTCATCACAGGGCTTTTCTAAACCCATCCTTGTTGTATTTCTATGTACTTTAATTTTGTATCATATTCTATGCATCATAACTTTGTAGAATGTTGCATTAAAGCTTTTAATTTTGTATACTAGAATTTGTATCATATTTCATTCTATATATGCCGAAAAAGAAGAAGTTTATTTCCATGTACTTTATTTAAAAAAAATAAAAAAAAAATATTTTTTGGTATTACATCATGGCATATTTTTATCATATACATGGAACTAAGACACTTCTGTTTACATGCAGGTACCAGAGATTCCTGGATTGTCAGGCACTCTTTTTGATCAATAGATCAAGCAAGTACATGTCCCACAGTTGGAGCCAGATGTTACCAACTTTTTTGTACCATATTTGGGTTACCTGAGGAGCCACCAATTCACAAACTTGTTCAAAGTCTGATTCTAGTGTATTAGTTGATCCATCTGCTTGTCTAGCCAATATTGGCTGGTCACTTTTTTATTTGAATAATTTTGACCATGGCCCCGCGGGGTTTGTAATAAAATGTGATAGTAGGATATTTTTGAGTGGTCCGGTCTCGTGAGACGTAGAATCTCAAATAGGGTATTCCAGGGATTTTTTTTCCCTTGACAATTATGCTTTGCCTTCAGCCGAGTATAATTGACGAGGTTTTCTCCCACTTCCTCCAAAGCTAGACTACCTGATGTTGAATTATGGGCCTTGGGTGGTTATTAGAGCCCAACTGAGTGTTATAAGCATACTATACATTATTTAGATAGATCATGGTCATGTCCTAAGTCATCTAGACACATAAAAAATTTTCGAAAAAATCTTTTTCGAACAGTGAAAAATTATTTTTAATTTTTAATTTTTTAATTACTTTTCCTAAGTTTGTTGGGTTAATCTTTCCATAAATTAAATGGAAAAAACCTGTTTGTGGTAAGTCGGTCATTTAGACTCCGAATTCAGTGATTGATGGCTCTAACCTTAAGCCAAAAATCATTCTTGATCAACCAACCAGTCAGAACCAACTTTCAAATCAACAACTGGACACATAATGCTTTTTTTTCTCAAAAAAGTTAGTTTTGAGTAAAGAAATGAATTTTTATTAAAAAATGATTATTTTGGAGAAAATAAAACTCTCCAAATTTATCCAAATTCAATAAAATAAAAGGTTAAATGACATCTCATGGAGCACTTATGATGATTGGAGTTATCATAACTCAGCTTCAGTCATCATTAAGAGAGCAATTAATTTATTATCAGTTATCAGACCTGTCATCTCCAGCTAAAGATGAGATGGAGGGATCTCATTGGTCCGGTGTTTTGATCAAGGTGAAGACTGAAGCTTACACAATTAGTAGGCTTCCAAGACGTAATAAAGTAGTTTTCCAGACCTAGCAGGCAGCTTTCCCATGCAGCAGGGTGCCTCCTTCAGTAGCTCAGGCCCCTCTCTCTCCTGAGGGCACCTTCCACACACGTGGGCTCATCTATGGGTGGATTTTAGTGTTTAGGGTTGGAGTGGGGGCACCTTCCCTGGGTAGAGGCCTCCCCTCACTCCCAGTTCTCTGATTTAGGTTTGGACCTCTGTTTGGTGGCGATGCTGGTTAGGATTTGAGGTTTGGTTTTAGGGTTTTAGTACTCTCTCATTGTATAAATAGAGGATCTTTTAGCTCTATCAGGGTGGATTATTGATGTAAAGAACCTCTGGTAAAATATTGTAATGCTTGTTGCTCTTTTGCAACCTATTTTTTAATAAAGAAAGGCTTTGAAGGCTCATGATGTGTGGATCTTGGGTGCATATGTTCCTGCTAATGAGGTGAAATTTTTCTAGTTTATTTACTTTTGATAATGTGTGGGTATTAATACATGCTTTAGAGGGATTCTATAAGCACATATGAATAGGTATTTGTAGCTTCAAGTTACCTATTTATTTCATTTACTTTCAAAACCCTCAAAGAGCATTGTTTTATTTAGCTATATTTCATGCTTTTGAGATTTGATTAGTAAATAATAGATGTTTTAACCCCCATGTTCCCATGTGTATAATATTGTTTTGCAGATCACTTCGTTGTACCAAGTAAGAGGCTGAGCTAAGTTACATCTACTCTTATTGGAGCAAAGCATATGTACCTAGCAGCTGCATGCCATTGGGATCCAAAGTGATTTTAGGGATTCAAGATCCAAGTGGTTCATCTTCTCCATTCACCCTAAAGTCAAATTTTCTCATTATTTTACTTTATGTTGCAAGCAGTATCTTGATCCATAAAGTAAATCTTTTGCATCTACTTGCTTCCATTTCTAGATCTAGGAAGTGTTCTTTCTCTTAGATCTAGTTGGTATTTGAAGCAGCACAAGGTTCATATATTTTGCTCAAATACTAGATGTATTTTTGTAATATATTTTATTGTTTAATCCATTATTTTGTAGGTAAATAGCTTGCTAGTTTTCTCTCTCTCCATGACAGGTTAAGCGGGAAAACTTGCTAAAAACTAAGGAATTAAGCTGCAAAAAACTTCCCATTGTTCCTCTTCTTAATCCCTTTTCTACCAGTTGCTTTGCTTTGTTTATTTGACCTCTTCTTCATCACTTACCTCTTAGTACATTTTTTTACCATCCCTTTTTTCTCTTTTTTTGACAGGCCTAGTGTGCCCTAGCTTTCTTCCATTTTTTCCCTCTTTTTGCCCTAGTTTTTGGGCTTCCTTTAACCTTGTTTTTGGCTATTTATCTTACTTTTTGTTTGCTGTCATGTTTTGCATTTTTTATGACAGCCACTTATTTCCTCTTTCACTGTCCCATTTTGCATTTTTTATGTGACATCCACTTATTTTATCTTTCGCTGCCCCATTTTCTTCAATTTTGTTCATCCCTTAGCTTCTTAGTTGGCTGCCCTATTCTCTCCTTTCTTTGGTTTTGATTCTTGTTTAGTTTGTTTTCCTTCCTTCTCTCATATTCTATTGTTTCAGCCCTCTTTCCTTTTGTTATTTTTTACTCTCTTCAAACTTCTTCCCCTTTCCCTTTCAAAGTTTAATAAAATATCTCAAAAGTAAAAATACAAGGCACTCTCCTTTTTATAGGTTACAATATTTGTAGAGTTATTTTACCTTTATTTGAAAAGTCCTTTCAAAGATCAGGTTCCTTAAGGCACATTGTATAAAGTTTAATAAAATATCTTTGTTTGAGTGGGGTTTTTAAGTTCCCACTCTCTTCCTCCCCCATTTGGGGAGGCTTGCGTTGTGTGCATGCTTTGATTAGTGCTAGTTTTCATCATTAATTACATCTCATGCTTAGATCATTAATTGTTAATTCATCATTGCTAAGTTGATTATTCAGTTTAATTGTTTATCTTTCTAAGTTAATCAACTACTTAAATCTCTTGAATCTCACCATAAGGTGGATCAAGAGTGCTCTCTATCAGAGAGTCTAAGCAACTAATATCATCTTGTGCTTTTTTAATCAATTAATAATCCATAAGTAAGACTCTTGAACTTGCAGAAACACAAGTCAAGAGCATTCTCTACTGGATAACATTTTATATTTTCATAATCCCTGCATTAGCTTCATATAGATTAGCTAAGTCTCTTGAACCACGACCATAAGGTGATGTCAAGAGTGCTCTTTGTCAGAGAGTTTTAATTAATTAACTTAATAAAATTTACAACTCACACCCCTTTAGTTAATTAACCCCTTTCCTCCTTGTCAGAGTATGCTTTGACTGATCTTAGATCGGAATACCCAGAAATGGTATTGGATCTCTAAACCCCACAAGAGGAACTTAACTAAAATTTTCCCCATAACCAACACACTGACGTTGTTCGATAAATACCGAGGCATGTGGGAAAATTCCAAGTGTGGGCGTTAGGCTACCTAATCTAGGCACTAGTAGTTAAGTTATTGAACAATCACCTTTCATCCCAGATAGGTTCGTCATGTCTTCGAACGGAGCCACTGAAGGTATTACCGGTTAGGACATCCAGTTACTGTAAGTTAAGATCACAAGTAAAAACTCTTAAAACTTACCAATAGCACTTGCAAAACCTAACATTCATTAGCATCTTTTGGGATTCACATATTTTTATACACGAAGCATCTTTGATAAGTTGACTCCATAGGCATTGGTTCCATCTTTTAGCGTTGTTGATAATCTCGGCCATTTTTCCATCGAATGTTTGATTATAAATCATATCTGTGAATGCTTTATCTATTTCATGAAATTCTGAAATATTTGTCTATCTTTCAATTCCGGTGATAGCAACGTGGATTGTTTTGTCTTGTGCTCAATTCATCACATTAATCATCTTAAATCACAATAACTCCTAAACAACACCCATCCACATCTAAAACATCTAAAAATTAACTTAAACATTGAGCCATAGAAAACTATTTGTTAGGGACAACCCCCTTTGGCTTCGTTAGGAGTTAGCCTAAATAGAGGAGCTAGGAGTAGGTGACAGTACCTAGCTCTGTGCTTGCCCCCAGGGTCACACCTCTCCCACTTTCTCAAGTGAGGAGATAGCTTTCGGGAGATTTCTGCTGCTAGTGTGCAATCGGTAGACAACAAGGGCAAAGAGAGAGAGGGCGGGTTAGGGTGGAGAGGGGGCTTAAGGAAAGAGAGGAAAGGATCAGGTAGGTTTTAATAGGTGGGTGTTAGGTGTATATGGAGAAGGGAGAGAGCAAATGAGAGAGGGTGTTAGGAGAGCATGGTATATAGAGAATGAGAGAGGGTGTTAGGAGAGCATGGGTTACATAGAATGAGAGAGGGTGTTAAACATAAAATGGAAGAGAGAGAAGGAAGGTCAATGGTAAGGGTGGGATTAGGGGGTGAGATAGGGAGAGAGAGGGTGCTATTAGGGGGTAGTGGTAGAGAGAGCAGGGTGGGGGTTATGAGTAGAGAGAGAGGGGGGGACTAGGTAAGGGTAGGTGGTGAGGAGTAGGGATTTAGGAGCAAAGAGAGAGGGAAATGTGGGTAGGTATAGTGGTGTGCAAAGTGGAAGGGTTGGGGTTAGAGAGAGAGAGAGAGAGAGAGGGGGTTATTAATATAGAGAAATAAAGGTTAGGGGTACAAAGGGTAGAGTGAGAGAAAAAATGATTGGGGGGTTATGGGTTTGGAGATGATGAGGGAAATTAAAGAGAAGGGGAAGTATTGGAAGAGAGAGAGTGAGAGGTGGCTAGGGGGTTGGTGGTGGATAAAGAGAGAGAGATAGTGGGGGTTTTGATAGTTGTAGGGTATAGGTGGATTAGGATAAACAGAGAGATGGGGACATATGAATAGGGATAGAGGTAGAGAGAGAGAGAGAGGGAGAGGGAGAGGGAGAGGGAGGGAGGGAGGGAGAGAGTGAGGGTTTCTATATGTCAAAGTATAAGAGAGAAAGAGGAAAGAGGGTTAGAAAGGGTTAGGGTAAGGAGAGAGAGAGAAAGGTAACTAGAGGGATATTGGTGGAGATAAAGAGATAAATATGATAAGGACTATCGGTTTGGGGAGAAAACAAGCAATTTTAGAGAAGGGCGCATAGTTGAGGAGTGGGGGGGTGAGTAGTGAGAGAGAGAGAGATGGTGTTAGGGGGTTTAGGGAGAGGTAAAATGGAAGGGGAGGGAGAGAATTTTAGATGGTGTCTATAAGGGATAACGAAGTAGGGGAGAGAAAGCATGGTGAGTTAGAGATAAAAAGAGTTGGTAGTTGTAACAAAGTAAGGGTAGATAAAGGGGTGGGGTTTAATATTTAGTGGAGTAGGGGGTTGAGAGAGAGTGAAAGAAAGGTGGGGGGGGTGATTAGGTGTAGAACGAAAGAGAGAGGTTGGGTAAGAGAAAGAGATAGAGATCAAGAAGGTTAGGGATTTCAGGAGTACTAGTGTAGTTTAAGAGAAGGGGTTATATTTGAGGAGTGGGGAGGTTAGTAGAGAGAGAGGGTCAGGGAGGTAGAGAGAGAAAGAGAGAGAGGATAGGGGAGGTAGAGGGAGAGAGAGGTTAGCTATTAGGGGGATGGTAATTATAAGATATGTAGAGAGTTAGCGTAATGTTTAGAGGGAGTAGGTGAGAGAGAGGGGTTTAGGGTGAGAGAGAGAGAGGAATATAAGGGGGTTATAGCTGAAGATTGGGGGTGTGGAGTTGGGGGAAAGAGAGAGAGAGAGAGTGGGGGGGTTAGTTAGGGATATTAGTAGGGGCAGAGAGAGAGAGAGAGAGAGAGAGAGAGAGAGCGAGAGCAAGAGAGAGGGTGTGTTAGGGGGATAAAGGGGGATTAGGGGTAGAGAAAAGGGGATCTTATGGGTGTTATGAGGTTGGGGGAGAGAGAAATTGGTTGGGGTTAGGGGTATATGGAGATTAGAAAGAGAGAATGAAAAAGGGTTTTAGGAGATCATGGGATATAAATAATCAGAGAGGGTGTTAGGGAGAACATAGGAGAGAGAGAGAGAGAGAGGTTAGTGGCAAGGGTGGGAGTAGGGGGTGAGAGATAGGTAGAGAGAATGTTATTATGGAGTATGGGTATAGAGAGAGAGGGGTGTGGTTTATGAGTAGGTAGAGAGAGAGAGAGAGATATATTTTGTGGGGGTGGTTAGTGCTAGGGGTAAGGTGATTAATACAATCATAGAGGGGGGCTCATGAGAGAGAGAGAGAGAGAGAGAGAGAGAGAGAGAGAGAGAGAGAGATGATTAGGTGATTATGGTTTGGGGTAGGATCAATTTTTGGAGGAGGAGGGAAGTTAGAGAGAAGAGGGGGTATATATAGAGAGAAAATAGGTGATTATGGAGAGTGGTGGTTTAGAGGATTAAAAATATAAAGATCAAGGAGTATAGGAATTTGGGGAAGAAGGAAATTAGAGAGAAGGGGAGGTATAAGGGTAGAGAGAAAGAGTGAGAAATGGGAGAGAGGTTAGTAGGAAGTTGGAGAGGTATTAGGAGGTAAATAGAGAGGGGTGTGAATCATAGGAGTAGGAGAGAGAGAGGGTTGGTTAGTTGTAGGAGTAGGAGAGTGAGAGGGAGGGTTAGGGAATGAGGGGTTAGGGTGAGAGAGAGAGAGGGAGAGAGAGAGAGAGATGATAAGGTGATTATGGGTTTGGGTAGGAGGGGGTTTTCGTAGGAGGGGGGTAGCTATAGAGAATATGGGTTATAGAGAGAGAAGAAGGGGGTGATTATTGGTAGTGGGGAGGTGGGGGTTTTGGGGATTTAAAAATATAGAGATCGAGGGGCTTAGGGGTTTTAGGAGCAGGGAAAATAGGGAGAAGGGGGGGTATAGGGGTGGAGAGAAAGAGTGATAAATGGGAGAGTGGTTAGTGGTAGGGTTAGAGGGATTAGAAGAAAGATAGAGGGGGGTGATTAGGAGAGAGATAGAGAGAGAGGGAGAAAGGGGTGGGTGGTTGGAGNTGGTAGGAGTAGGAGAGAGAGGGGTGGTTAGTGGTAGGAGTAGGAGAGTGGGAGGGAGGGTTAGGGAAGGGGGTATTGGGGTGTGTGTGTGTGTGAGAGAGAGAGAGGTTATGGGTTGGGGTATGAGGGGCGTTTTAGCAGGAGGGAAGTTAGAGAGAAGAGGGGGTATTTAGAGAGAGGAAGGGGGTGATTATGGGTCATGTGGAGGTGGGGGTTTGGGAAATTGAAAAATATAGAGATCGAGGGCTTTAGGGGTTTCAAGAGCAGGGAAATTAGAGAAAATTTTGGCTATAGATGTAGAGAGAAAGAGTGAGATATGGGAGAGTGGTTAGTGATAGGGCGAAGAGGGATTATATGAGACATAGAGGGGGGTGGGATCAGGAGAGAGAGAGAGAGAGAGAGAGAGAGAGAGAGAGAGAGAGAGAGAGAGAGAGAGAGAGCGCTAGGGGTGAGTGGTAGGAGTAGGAGAGTGAGGGGTGGTTAGTGGTAGGAGTAGGGAAGTGAGAGGGAGGGTTAGAAAAGGGGGGGTTATAGTGTGTATGCTAGTGAGGCAGAGAGAGAGGGAGGGTGATTGGGGGAAATAAATAGATGGAGCTCGATGTGGTTAGGGGTTTGGGGAGCAAGTGGAAAATTAAAGAAAGGGGGGATAGGGGGACATTGAGAGAGAGAGATGGGATTTTTTTTGTGGTAGTAGGAAGGGGATTATAAGAGACATACATGGACAAGGGATAAGGGTTAGATGGATTATAAGAGAGAGATGGTCAAGGCTTACTTGTACGAGTAAGAGAGAGAGAGAGAGAGTAGGTAGGTGAGAGAGAGAAATAGGGATAAGTGTTGGTTATTTGTATAGTAGAGAGAGTTATGAGGTTGTTAGTGGTAGGAATAGGAGGGAGAGTAGGATTTAGGGTGAGAGAGAGAGGAAGATAAGGGGGTTATAGTTGAAGATTAGGGGGTGTGGAGTTGGGGGAAAGAGAGAGAGGGGGTTGGTTAGGGATAGGAGCATGGGCAGAGAGAGAGAGAGAGAGAGAGAGAGAGAGAGAGGGTGGGTTAGGGGGAGAGAGAGGGCTTAGGAGTAGATAGGAGTAGGGTTAGTGGGAGAGAGGGAGCTTAGGAGTAGATAGGAGTAGGGTTAGGGGGAGATAGGTGGATTAAGAGTAGGGTTCAGGGGAGAGAGGTTGTAGGTGGAGGATTATGAGAGAGAGAATGAGAGAGGGTGTTAGCGAGGGGGTTTTAGGTGGAGGGAAGTTAGAGAGAAGAGGGGTTATATAGAGAGAGGAAGGGGGTGATTATGGGTAGTGTGGAGGTGAGGGTTTGGGGGATTGGAAAATATAGAGATCTAAGGGTTTAGGGGTTTTGGGAGCAGGGAAATTATAGAGAATTTATGGTATAGGGGTAGAGAGA
>LPNX010109624.1:1729-37682 GCA_001517045.1 Pseudotsuga menziesii | reverse complement strand
GAGAGAGAGAGAGAGAGAGAGAGAGAGAGAGAGAGAGAGATGATGTGGTGATTATGGGTAGGGGTAGGAGGGGGGTTGGGGTAGAGAAAGATATAAATATACAATAGTTTAGGGGTTTATGGAGGAGGAGGGAAGTTAGAGAGAAGAGGGGGTAGATATATATATATATATATAGAGAGAGAGAGTAAGGAGGTTATCAGGGGTTGTGGGGAGGAGGGGTGTTTGCAGATTGGAAAATATAGAGATCAAGGGGGTTAGGGACTTAGAGAGGAGGGAAATTGGAGAGAAGGTTGGGTATATGGGTAGAGAGAGAGTGAGAGATGAGATATTGGTTAGTGGTAGGTAGAGAGGGATTATAAGAGACATAGAGGGAGGTACAATTATGAGGGGAAGAGAGAGAGGGGGGGGTGTTAGTGGTAGGAGGGGGAGAGGGATTATAATAGATAGAGAGGGAGGGAGGATTATGATGTAGAGAGAGAAGGGGGGTTAGTGGTATGAGTATAAGAGAGAGAGGTTTTGTTAGTGGTAGGAGTAGGATAATGAGAGGGATGGTTAGGGAGGGATTGAAGGTTAGGGTTAGGGGAAGAGAGAGAGAGAGAAAGAGAGAGATAATTTTAGTGGTTTGGTGAGGAGGGAATTTAAAGAGTGAGATAAAGAGAGATGTTGATTAGAGGTAGTGGGGAGGAGAGGGATTGGGGGATTTAAAGACATAGATATCAATGGGGTTAGCAGTTTTAGGGAGGAGGATCGAAATTAAGGAAAATAGGGGATATGGGAAAAAATATAGAGAGAGAGTGAGAGATGGGAGGGTGGTTAGGTAGGGGGTATTATAAGATACATAAAGGAATGGGGGTAAGGTTTAGAGTAATTATAAGAGAGAGAGGCTGGGGGGTTAGTAGTAGGATTAGGAGAGAGAGAGAGAGGGAGGTTAGTAGTAGGATTAGGAGAGAGAGGGGGAGGTGATTAGGGGTAATGGGGATGATGGGGGTTCGGGGAAATAAATAGATAAGGATCAAGAGGGTTAGTGGTTTGGTGATGAGTCAGTAAGTTAGAGAGAATAAGGGTATAGTTCAGTAGTGGGTATCGTTAATAGTTATAGGGTTTTGTTATTAAGGACCATAATAGTTATAGGCTCTAGGAGAGGGGTTATAAAATTTACATGTTACATGTATTAAGGATTAATATTAAGGGTCATAAGTATTACAAAGGTTTAAATTTTCAAGGATTTAGGACTTATAAAAATTAAAATGAGTAGGATTTATAAATGATATGTTCTAAGAGACAGTGGTTACAAATTACATGGGTTGGATGATATAGTGACTAAAGTAGCTAAGGTTTATATGGGTTATGTGTGATAAGGGTTAAAGTAGATAAGGGTCATAAAATACAAATGTTATAATAAGGTACAAATATATGGTATAATTACTAAGGAAAGAGATACTAGCTCCTAGGTTGCATGAATAGAGTGTCAACAAAGGGGGGTCCCTCGTTAGACCACTTTAAAAACCTTGTGTAGACATGGTCGACCACCCATCTTGGGGTGTACTAGGAGGGCTTCTTAGGGAGTTACCTCCCTCCACCTATTACTAGCGCAACGGCGTCCTAGTTCCCAGTTACAACAAAAGGCACATGTGTCAAGATACCGAGTTAGGAAATTGTTTCCAGGCAATTTCCCAAAATGGTCCTCTGAAAAAACTCTACTCAAGACTTTCAGTAGAAATCCTATGGTCAACATACTAATAGAAACATTATAAGGAAAAATGTATACAATTTAATATACATAAAAACAAATATTTTCTACAATCTTATTCTCATCTAAATATTCTAGGTAAATTTATATATAAAAGAAAGATACATTAACCATGAAAAAATATTTAAAAAAAATTCACTATCATTCAAAGTAAACAATCCTTAACAATTATAATATGAAAAAAATACTCAACTATTTCAACTAAACAAAATGACTAGTATACTATCAAACCATAGAGTATATATAAAACGAATTTCAATGAAAAAATTAATACTATTTTGCAAACTTAATGAAAAAATTTAATGCACTATCATGATATGCATAAAACCATTCTCAATTAAATTTAATTACCAATATTTTGCAAACTCAAGTACTAACACAAATTTTAAACAAATTAATTTAGTAACATAAAACAAATCCAATTAATAACTTAAAGAAAATTGGTTGTGTTATTTTTAATCATACCTAGTAATTACCAAAATCTACATCTCATAACATTCTACATGCTATTAAAACAATATGAAAAATTAAAGAAGCATTTTTAAATTAGAAGTCAAAAGTTATAAAATTTTCATAATACAATAGAAGTAGGAAAGATGAACAAAGTTAAGCAAGTCATAAGTTTAAAATACAAACAAAATTTAATTGAGAAATATAGATAACAAAATATTTTTATATTTTTTTTAATTATTTTTATTGATACATAAGCACTTTACAACATTTAATACCATTATTATAAAAAATAAAAACAAAAAAAACAAAAAAAACTCAAAAATGCCCTTCAAAATTACCCAAAGACATGAAAACACTACCATACCATGATGCCATTCAAAATTATCCAAAATCATACATGGAAACACTAATATGCCATGATGCCATTCAAAATTATGACAGGGGAATACTACTTTGATACATATAAATATCATAATTAATGATGCCATGTAAAAATTTAAAACCTAAAACAACAAATTTAAATATTTTGACAACTTTATAACCTGTTTTAACAATTTTAAAACAAAATTAAGAAAATTTTATGGTTTTTTTTATAACGGCTTAAAAATTTAAAACCTAAAACAACAAATTTGAGTGTTTTGACAACTTTATAACCTGTTTTAACAATTTTAAAACAAAATTAAGAAAAAAATATGATTTTTTTTATAACTGGTTTTAACAATTTTAAAGCAAAATTATAAAGATTTTATAATTTTATAATTTTTGGGAGGGGAAAATCACCCCACGGCCCATCAAATTCCTCCGTTCAACATTACCCATAGATCATGTTAATCAATGATGCCAGCTAGCTGTGTAGAAATTTGAAACCCAAAACAACCCATCAAATTTAACAGTATTGATAACTCTATAACCCGTTTTAACAATTTTAAAACAGAATTATAAGAATTTTATAGTTTTCCTGTAAAAAAATTACGGTTTATGGGATAGTATTCTACGGAAAAATCACCTCAAATTCTTCCATTCAACATTACCCAACCCAAAATAGACATGGAAACACTCATAGATCATGCTAATGAATGTTTATATTGAAGCACTCATAGATCATGCTAAGGAATGTTTTTTCCTTTTTGAAGAAACAACAATCAGCCTATGGGAAGAATTATGAAGAAAAGAAAAGCAAAGCAAAGCGCAGTTGAATAGACATTGAATTTCCATGAAGAACACACGCTACAAGACACTTCCAGCGAAAAATTTGATCTGCAGAGAAACCATACCTTATGATCTCCGCGCGCCCAAGCCTCTTTGATACCTGATGATCTTTGCCCACCCGAGCCTCTTGATCTCCTACCTCCTCCACAGCATAGAGAAAAGAAAAGCAAAGCAAAGCACAGTTGAATAGACATTGAATTTCCATGACGAACACACGCTACAGGACACTTCCAGCGAAAATAATTTGATCTGCCGAGAAACCATACCTCATGATCTCCGCGCGCCCGAGCCTCTTTGATACCTGATGATCTTTGCCCACCCGAGCCTCTTGATCTCCTCCTCGTCCACAGCATAGAGAAAAGAAAAGCAAAGCAAAGCACAGTTGAATAGACATTGAATTTCCATGAAGAACACACGATACAAGACACTTCCAGCGAAAATAATTTGATCTGCAGAGAAACCATCCCTCATGATCTCCGCCAGCCCGAGCCTGTTGATGCTTCTCCTCCAATTCTAATTTGATCTACAGAGAAACCATACGATACCTGATGAGCCTCTTGATCTCCTACTACTTCACAGCGTAGAGATTCCAACTCCATGCCTTGGAAGATTATATTTGCAGCTACGATTGAAATCGAAACCAAACGCAGACAACCTCTACTTGCTGCACTTATTTTCCTTCGGTCAAACGCAGCAGAGAGGGCAGGGCAGACACTGAAGAGCTGATCAGCAACTGGCAGAGGGCCTGAGCCTGAGCATTGGAGAGTTGATAAGCAACTGGCTAACAATAATAATAGGCGGACTAACGGTTGTATCAAGAAAAACAATGGCGACCAAGAAAAGCAATGTAGAAAATCTAAGATTCTTAAAAGCAATGGCGATCAAGAAAAGAAATGTGTCTACAAGAGATCTAAGTTCAAGAATTCCGTATATGCATGAGACTTCAAGAATTCCGTTGTCTATATGGATTTCTAACTGCATGTTAAAAAAAGCTAAGATTCCTTCTTTTGTAACTACAGCATGAAAAAAGCTAAGATTCTTGAGATAGCTTTCGTAAGATTCAAAAATTTAAAATAAAAACAAATCCAAATTCCAAATAAATCTCAACTCTTGCTTCATAAAAACATGTTTATTTTTTGAAAATTCAAATTTCTCCTACAATAAACCTCTGTAACAAAATCTTTCATATAAATTCCGAGTTTAAATACATGGTACAAAAGCAGTGGAAGAATTGCTCCTCATCTCACACCCTTTTTTTTTGGAAATTCAAATCTCTAATACAATAAACCAAATCTTTGATATAAATTCAAAAAAATCTTTGATATAAATTCCGAGTTTAAATAACGGAAATTGATATAAATTTTAGAGAAAAACAAATCTTTCATATAAATTCTTATTATAAATAACGGAAACAGTTCAAAAAATAAAAAAAATGTCATCATGATAGAGGAAACGGTAATGACAATTATTTTTGGAAATTCTCATTTCTAAATTCAAGAAAGAGAAAACATTTCACAATGTTTATTAGAAATTTATAATTACAACTTTCTAATTACAACAATCAAGTTAATTAGCTCTAAGTTTATAAATAAAAATATTTATAAATAAAAACATTTATAGTCTTTTTCAAATTTAGTATCTTAGTTAGGTTTTTAAATGATTTTTTTTTTTTAAATAGCAAATGGATCTCTAAAAAACAATAATTTTGAAAATAAATGTTATATAAAAATAATAAGAAATGTTTATAAAAAAAAATTGGACTTACATTCTACAAAAAAGGATTAAAAACTATCTTCAAAAAATAATTTTTGTTTTTATATTGTAAAAAAATGATGCAAATACACATTAAATTCCAGACATTCATATTTAGTAAATAAGCAATGTAACTTTTTAATTATACCGAGCCAATATTTATAAATAAATAAAGACACTAATATTTAATATTAGTGAAATCAAACAAATTAGTAAGGTAACTATTTTTCATTTTAGCAAATCTACTCATAAATAAATAAAGACACCCATATTCTTTTCAAATTTTGGATCGGAATTACCTTTTTTTTACTTTCAGGCTAATTTTGCCCAATCACAAATCTGTAATTTATGTTATTTGTGAAGCAATTTTAAGGGCAGAAATGAAATCACTTGACATGAAACACCCCTATATCCACACTGTGTAAGATCTAGCAATGTTTTTGGGTGAATTCCATAAAGATTCATGACCAACACCTGATAAAAAAAATAGTTCCATGTTTAGACAACTCGTTTTTGAACTAGAAAATGCTATAAAAAATAAACACTCAAGAAATCTCTAAAAAATAAATAAATTTTAAACCCTTGTTTGAGAGTGAATTGAAAGATTATTTAGTTGTCCTATTCTGGAGAGTGATTCTATGTCTATCCACTTAATTAAAAAAAAATGAATTTATCAATTAGATTAATTAACAATGTGTAATCTATAACCCTTTAAAACTTTAACTTAAAACTCTAACCTATATTGTGTTGTCACGAACAAATCTAATCTAAAACTTTTGAGAATTAATTAAAAAATTGTTTAATTATCATAATTTGGAGAATTCCTTTATGTCTATCCACCTAATTTATATAAATAGAATTCAACATTTAGATTTATTAACAATATATAAGTTATCATATATACAAAAATTATATTGTGTTTACTGACTTTCGATAAAAAGTGCTTTGGTTGACTATCAAATAACATATGGATATAAAAACTTAAATTTAATGTTTTTTCTCTCCATGCCAACACCGGATATCAACAAAGATGAGAAGAAAACCTCAAACGAATGAGTCAGCACGATGTGTCATTATTTTATAGGAGAGTTTGTTTTATTTCACTCACTTGGAGTTTGTCAATTTATGGTTTAAAAGTTCAGTTCGAGTTTTAATTTTGGGTTAAATGTTATTTTATTAAAAACAATTACTTAAAGTTGAATTATATTACAAGTTTCAGTATAATTATTATTATATTGAATTCAATGTGTAAGGTGATGAGAGGAAAATCACTTTTATTACATCTTCAAATAATTTGTTATGTGATAAATTGTTTTACTGAATATGAAAATATCATTTATTCCTATCAATAAGATTCATTATAATTATTATTATATTGAATTCACTTTGTAAGGTGATGAGAGGAAAGTCACTTTTATTACATCTTCAAATAATTTGTTATTAGATAAATTGTTTTATTGAATGTGAAAATATCCTTTATTCCTATCAATAAGATTTATATATTATAGTTATTAAGAATTGAGAATTTAATATTATGTTATATACTTAAAATTTGATAATTTAAATGTATTTTTGAGGAAACAATTCACTTAGATTATTCCCCTTCATGAGTATATGGATCAAGATCAACTATATATCCACAACATGTTGAGTCACTTCACCAAGATAAGTGACATTCATTGGAAGGGAAGAGTATTTGCTACAACATACTGTAGGGAGATAGAAATACTTGATAATGTTAATTATAGCTCTTGGTTACCAGATGAACGTATGTCATGAACTTATGATTTTTTTGTCAACTATGAGATTCAATTTGGGTTCCTAGATTTTTAAAATTAAACTAATAATATAAATTAATTAAATCAATAAATAAAAGTAAATTCATTATGCCAAGGGTTAATATTATTAATGATTTATGCTAAGCTTATTTATGATTTATATTATAAACCTTCATCTTATAACAAGATTTTATTATTTCTCAACTTCTTTCAAAATGGGATTCCATAAGTCCATGTGTTTTTTAAACTCAAATTTTGTATTCTTAACTAGATTTGAAGATTTGAAGATGAGACAAGGACAATAAATTTTTTCAACATTGTAGGGTTGCTTATTTTTAATTTCTAAAACATTTCCTCTTCCTTTCTTCTTCCATACATGTTCCACACTAGGAGAATAATAAATATAAGAAGTAAAATAAAATGACTACTAGCCCTAGGTTAAACATGATGATGTGTTTGAGTTGGGAATCTCAGAAACATATTAACCATGATAACTAGGTTGTAATCTAATCCTCTCCTTCTCTCGAGGGCACATACATATTTTCATTAGCACACAACATTAAATACACTCGTATATTCTTAGGTTTTCTAAATTAAGTAGATAGTAATGAAGTCAATGCAATGTTCAAATCCAATATACCCAAATGTATAGAATGCTTACACCCAAACTAGAAATAATCACCCCTACACCCACCTAAACGTTTTTTTTGTTGGAAAAGTGGTGGAACCCCCTTGACTAGGAGGGTTTCCATTTCCTAAGTAACCACGAACTAGGGGCATCTAAGCTATCAAAATCACCCAAGGATCACACCCGGCCTGGACTACACCAACCCTTAACATGATTGGATTTTTGGTATCCGACGGGATTAGAACCGGTGACCTTTCAGCTTAGGGGGCGTCTTAACCATACCCACCACCAACTGTTCTACATCTCGTGGATTACACCCACCTAAAATTCAAAATAAATCCATTTTTCTTTTTTCAGAATTATGTTTTTAATGTAAAAAGCAGTATCACTCAAAATGCTTGTTCCTACCTAAACTACAACCAGCATAGATCCATGTAAAAGGGGATATACCAAGCATCAAGAGGGATCAAATATCTCAAGGTGTAAGCAATTTTTTAGAGTGGAAGTGTTGAGGAAATTTGTAATCCAATTTTTATGGTTTTAGTTTATCTAATTTATATTTTTATATATATACGCAATTCTAAATCAGTTAAATTTAATTTAAGCCGACATGTCCTTTATTATTCTTTATAAAGGACACGTGCCAACTCTAGGATGATAATGAAAGGAGTTACAGATCTCTCCCATAGTGGGCTGTAAAATGCACCTCTTCAGTGCAATAAATGTATGTTTCTCTCTATAGTCATGTATATGCTATAAACAGTAATCCATTACAATACATAAAATCTCTATTAAGAGACAAACATGATCAAGATGGTTATAATAACAACAAAAAACTATAAAATCTAATTTTATATACGGATTCCTTCTCTTTCATTCATTACTCATATAGGAGAAATGAGAGAAAACCCATGGTTGAATGCACTTACTTATCCATCATTGAACAAGTAAAGGGTTGATATTTTTTTTCTTATGTGTGATCATCCAACAATCTAAACAAATGGAAAATAAATAAAATAGTGATTATTATTATGATGGTGATAGTACTAAAAAAAACTAAGAAAATAAAACCTACAAGAGAAAAAGATAAACCATCAAATTATTACAACTACTTATTGTGATGCTGATAGTATTAGAAAACCCAACAAAATAAAAAACTAAGAAAGGAGATAAATCCTAAAATTGTTGCAACTACCATATCCTAAATGAAAATAGAACTATTGTTGCATTAGAATAAAATGTTGTGCAAAAAATATGTACGCAACTTAAGAAGTGGACCACACCAAAGAGGATGGCATCATATGATGCAAACACCACCTAGGAGATCGGTTTTTAATCAGTGTAAACAAAAAATGCACAAAAACACGTCCAATGGGCTAATAATTATGGCTTTCAGTTAAATATTAAACAATATCTATACAAGAGGGATTATAATATGAGTCCAATCTCGACCAGTTGGAATGGGATTATACTAGGATAACACACACACATGAAAGAGGTAATGTTACATCCTCAATGCTTACATCAAAATTTATTACTTGCATGTTCACTTATAACACACAACTCTTGCTTTTCCCAAAGATATTTGGAAGTTTGCCTAAAAGTACATTATTTTTAAACATGCACTAGTATTTATAGTTGTACTTGGATTCATAGTACTTGAATTTCCTTCTATGACTTCCCATACCCCTAGGAACCACCTTGAATGCATTAAATACACCCTCTGGTTAATCTCGCTGTTGGGGTGCGCACCTTAACAAGCCCTTAAGTTGGGTAACCCTGGGGTTTTTGTGTGGAGCTATGACTCAAATTAGTCTTAGGGGTGTTGGGGGTAAGTCAAATCCCATTTTTGTAATAAACCCATGGTTTAAGTCCAGGGTTTAGGGCTCGGGGTGCCCATGGTTTAAGACGATGGTTTTGTAAATAGTGCGCTGTATAAATAGGCACTTTTGTAAAGAAAAGAAGTTAGGATTTTATGTATAAGGAATTACTGCGAAGCTAAGGCTATTTTTGTAAGAAAAGTTCAAGTCCCAGCTGTGTGCGTGGACGACCTCTGCAGCTGTGTGTGCAGAGGGTTTTTTGTAATAGGTTAAGAATATTTGCAGCTGTGTGCGCAGAGGCCTACAGCTGTGTGCGCGGCTTTAAGGACTTGAAGGGATCTGCAGCTGAGTGCATAGATCATAACTGTGATTTTGTAGCAAGTTGAATAAAATGCAGTTATGTGGACGTAGCCCCTACATTGGGGGTGGACCACGTTATATCTGGTGTTGTGGTTCTTGTGTTATGTTTGTTATATTATTTTATGCATTGATAATTATATATAAAATCTAATAAGAAAGATCACTGTTTAGTTAAATAGCTTCGTTGTGAATTCCCAGTAAAGGGTTAAGCAAGTCACTGAGTATTTATCCATCTGCGAAGTTATATATGTGAATGTTGGAGCTCTGTGTTAATTGAGTTTAAGCTATTAAATACTAAAGGTACAGTAATACCCCTCTTCTACTTGCAGAAACCTGATTCTGCGGCACCCCATAGCTGTTTCAGGTGAGACTGCAACCTGTTCGCAGGTTGTTGCCGAAAGGGCCAACACTGTGGGTCTTTTGTTGGTGCGAAGAAAAAGGTATAAACCCGGGTCTGCCCTATTGCCCAAAATTGGTTCCGTTGCCGGTTAAACTCAGTATCTGCTAAAGAGGGGTTTACGTCGTACCTCGAGGGCTATGATCTGGAGGCCCTCTTTGAAGGAAATCGGTGACTGGCTCGACGAGACTTATTTAAGCTTCGCTGAGCAAGAAAACAAAGATCTGCGTCGTAGTGCAAACGAATTTTTACAAAGGTATGTTTTTTGTGATGTTTATGAAATTTTCTTTGGTAGTATCCACATAGAGTTGCACCAGTGGTTATCCAGGTTGGCCGAGTGAAGGACGAACTTCTGAGAGGGTCAATTTCCTGCTTGGACCCTCGCAAGAATTAATATATTGAAAAGGGTGAACAACAAAACATCTCGTGCGGTTGACTTTTGGACCACGCGGACCCTTGAGGCATTTGTGACAGAGTTCGCCATCGACACAAGCACATCCTTTAGTGAAGCCGAGCGACAGTTTTTCAAGGGCCCAAGGGGTAAGTTTTTGAATTCATTTAGTTTAAGAATTAAAATGCTATTGGCCGAGAAAGGAATATTGTTGATTGAATCCAACTGTTAGATTTTGTAGTACTAACATATGGTTGCAAGTGACAATATCCTCTCTGAGCAAAGTGGTTTGCTGCGAAGTGGAAAGAGTTACAAGAGAGATTTTGGATCCTACTCCTTAGGTCCGTATACCGCATCTTCCCCTGTCAATCCTACCGATTCAGTCCCTAAAGAAAACCATCCGGTCACCCCGCAGTGTAGACCTGTTACCCCTGAAATTTCATCGCAGTCTGAAAGTCATCCTAGCTCGAGTATTCCTGTCGTAGGTCAGTCTACCCCAGCAAGTTCCCCCCCCCCTATTTCCCGTCCCCCTCCCAACCCCCCTCGATCTACCATGGCCCACTTGACCGATGATATTAAGCTCCCTATTTTCAAAGGAACTAGATCAGAGGACCCAGAACAGTTCTGGTTTTTATGTGAAGCGGTGTGGAATGCTAAGAAAATTACAGATCCAGCTGTAAGAAGTGCGCAACTTGTTACTTCTTTAAGGGAACGGGCTTTGACCTGGTTCATGAAATTCTCCAGTACTCAGAGTCCTACCTTAGATGATATTAAAGCAGCAATAATCAAAGAGTTTAAGAATCCCAAATCAGAGTCGCAATGTATCACTGAATTGGAAGAGATCCAGCAGCGGCGTGGTAAATCAGTGTGGGATTTTGACCAAAGGTTCAAAGTTCTATTAGACCAAGTCAGCTTCAGCATTGGACCTAAGCAGCACAAGGAATGGTTTATTGCAGCACTGTTACCACATATCAGAACTCCACTCATGCAATAGAAGGTTGCTGACCAGTCAGAGGCCCTAGAAATCACAATGAAGATTGAGACCGCCCCTGTCGAAGATAATTCGGGTATTGCCCAGATCCAAGCGCAGTTGGCTGCGATGGATTTGGAGCTTCATGATATGAAGAAAGGAAAAACCGGTCACGAAGAGGTTCGGTGTACACACTGTCGAACAGAAGGTCACGAAAAGGAATAGTGCCCTATGGTAATAAATTACCTGAATACTGGTGCACCAAACCCGTTCAATCCTGCTGTTCTATATTGTGAAATCTGTTGGACAACTGGCCAGCATCGCCCTGAAAACTACCATCTGTTCCAAAGGTATGTGCAAGTCCCTAAAAACCCTTACTGCAAGTTCTGTAAGTCAGTAGGGCATAATGAAGATGAGTGTCACAGTTATGACCTCATGAGAGAGCGCACCTATGACGCCTATCGGGTACAAAAAGAGGGTTAGGGAAATGATGGCTACGGATACTACGGGGGTGCATCCGGTCGAGGTGCTTTTGGAGGTCATGGTCATGGTGGTATAGCAGGAAGAGGCAGAGGCCAGGTGGTGTGCTACAACTGTAACCAAGCCAGGCATCTTGCTAGAGATTGTCGAAACCCAACTACGACATGTCGGTATTGTCGCACAGTAGATCACGTAATCGAGCAATGCTCACAGCTGATAGCTAAGATTCAGGAAAGAAACGGTGCCCCTACTCAGAATATTCAGTTGATCTCTGTCGAGCAAAGACCTACCCTAGCTATTAATGTTGTTATGTGGAGTGGAGCTACGACGCATATACAGAATATGGAGAAGGCGCATGTCGAAGCTTGTGTCCGTAAGGCCCCCGAGAGAATCCCAGCAGTTGATGTTGACAGAGACAAAGAGACAGTCATGGAAGCCATGCACGATTATGTTGATCCTAGCACAGCAGTAGAACTCATGCAAGAATATCAGCAGGAGTCGCAGCCGCAAGAAGCTTCTCCAGATAGAGTAAGTACACTGTCCTCCTTTTTACAGAGCTGTATGAAACTCTTACGGAATCAGAATGCTTTAAAGGAGTTGAAAAAAGTTCTTGCTTTCTGTGAACCTCAGAGAAGAGCTGATAAGGAGAAAACTGTTAATCATGTCCAAAGAACTAGTAGGGAAATGAGATTGAATGTTCATATAGGGGAGTATGATATGACTGATGTCATTTTGGATTTAGGATCAGAAGTTAATGTCCTCACCAAGCAAACCTAGGAGAAAATGGGGAAACCTGCCCTTACCTGGTCCCCTATATAGTTGAGGTTAGCCAATCAGCAAAGGATTGTGCCCCTGGGGTGATTCCCTAATGTCCCAATAGATATTGATGGGGTCATTACTCTAGCAGACTTTAAAGTTATTGAGCTCATTGATGACAGTAATCCCTATCCAGCCCTGCTAGGAATTGAGTGGGCAATGGAAAATGCTACAGTCATTAACCTTAAGAAGAGACAGATGACCTTCGAAGGAAAGGGTCTACGATTTATAATACCACTTGACCCCTCCCAAGGAGAGAGATACACAGAGCCACTCAGAGATGAGGATCAGGATGCTCTGGAGCACATCTATAACATCACAGCGTAGGAAGAATATTATATTGACCCAACTGCCGAAGGTATCATGGATTGACAATGTGACAGTTCCTGTATGACAGATTCAGATGATGGTTTAGAGAATTGTCAGAACCGATTGTATGAGCTACATGGACATATATGCGCCCGAATTACTAAGTCCCTCAGATGGCTTAGCTCATAGACAAGAACCCTAATCGCTTCTGATGATTCGACAGACCCAGAGGAAGAACAGATACTGGAGTCACCAGAATGGGAGACTCTGGATTCAATAAGTGGAGCCACTGCAGCCAGAAGGTGGACTTCCCATAAGAATTACATTCCTAGACGAGAAACCTGTCAGACATTCCTATGCCTAGGATTTGTGCATCAGCTCTAGAGGGTGCGCAGCAGGATCAGTGGGCAGAGTAGGACACAACACTTGGAGCACTGCTCTGAAGCATGGAAGCTTGTACCTTGTAAAGAGTGGGTACATAGTTTTCTCCATATCCAGGCACCTGTAGTAAAAAACCGGTACATGGAGGTCGGGCTTCGGCATGCTAATGTGTCTGGCGATAAAGAAATAACCCAGTTTTTCCCAGGCTGGATGGCACGAAACGCTAAGGGAGCGAAGCTCATAGTTTGGTCGTAGAACTTGTCCGCATATGCCAAAGGTCATTATGGTGACAAAGGTCCTTATTGTGACACAGTTGTGGTACTGGTTGCGGCGGACCATAGAAGCCGACCGTTGGAACACTGCCATTTTGGCGGCGCTGGTACTTTAATTGCCTTAATTGTCTGTCCTAGGGATATCTGCCAAAATCTAGCCTCATGGAAAGACAATCTCTGTTAGATTTGGGGCTTTCAATGCACATTTATGACCGAGTTAATCGATGGATTGTATAGGAAGCCAACCGGGCAGGGGGAAATCACATTCTACATTTCCTTGAGTTTCACAATTGAGCCTATGTCCACTGATCAAGACCTTCAATATTTATTGAGAGAATTTGAACAGGCGAGGCTGCAAAACATTGTCCACTCCCCACCTGTGCCTGCAGTTCATGAGGAAATTCTACCGACACCAACCCCACCAATGCAAACGCAGTCTGCCAGGAAACAGTTCAAACCTGAAGTTCGCTCTAAGTGGAACGAAGATCGACACAAACAATCCGGACAAACATCGGAGGATTCCGGAATGGATCCGCCTGGTTCAGTCGAAATCCCAAGAGAGGGAGAGGAGAATATTGCACTGCGACGGCCACCATATGTTCCACCTCTTCAACTAGGAGTTAAGCCACCTCGACGGAACAAGCAATTCACAAGACACACCCCTTCACTGCCACCAGGTGTGTAGCTAGTTGGGATCATGACAGGAAAGATATACCGGCTTAAGTATGCCGACCACGATACAAGCAATCGTGGCAAGTTTCCACAGTTCACACTAGAAATGTATTTGCACTTTGTCAAATATGATAGGGCGACATTAGTAGAAGTAAAACGGTGGGCTGCTGGCCTGGATCAAGCTAGTCTACTGAAGATGCTAGACATTCCCCATTTTGGTCATGGCACACACATAACCATAGTGGTCAAGTAGCTGCTAGCACTAGTTCATGATGGCCACCTATGGATAGGAGACAAGAAGATTCCTATCAACAGCGAGCTGATCCAGAGGATTATTGGTTTACCAATTGCAGGGCCTAATCCAGTGACCAAGTTTCCCTCGAAGCATGAAGATACGAAGCTCGGGAAAACCATGAAGGAACTCTTCGGCCTGACGAAGGGAAAACGCGGGTATCACACTTCCGTGATTCAGGAAAATCACATTCGCTTCGCAGCCAAAATTCTAGCATGCAAAGTTATACGGAAGTGCAGACCAATTGAAGTACCTGCTCCGGTCATCAGAATTGCTATGAACTGCGCCGAAGGCTACAGCTACAACTGGGCAGCGTATCTTGCGCAGGAATTTCTAGAAGATGCTCGCGACGCACAGGAGAAAGGTAGGCCCTTCCATTACTCATGGCTACTTTTCCTCATCGCACTGGTAGGATGGAAAGAACCTACTGAGGCATAGTTTGTTGATGTACCAGCGCACATGCCTGGCACATCCAGATATTCATCGCTTTGGGTTTCGTAGTATAAAGAACACCAACAGATGAAAAATTATGTATTTGCTTTTTATATGATGAACATCTTGTATGAGGTCGTAAAAACCCCGCAGCTCAGTAAAGATGTATTCTTGCAGTATGATGGTGCAGCTACCTTTAGTGCCGACATGCATTATATTTTCATCTAGGCTCGTGCAGACCCAAAGCATCAATGGTTCAAGTTACCATATGTAGTCACTGAGGGTGATATCAAGACCGTAGTTCAGCACTGGCCAACTGAATGGTTGAAAGATATAGGAAAGAAACCTCACATTCCAGTCCCCATAGTTACCAATGTGGGCACAGGGCCTAGTAACACGCAACAGCAAGCCCCGCTGGAAGACAGCGAAGAACAAACTGAGTCGTAGCAGAATGATAACAACCAAGGTGGAGGAAAGGAAACCGAAGAAGAAGAAGGACAGGACTCGGTCAAAACTACTCTAGACCCTAATAGGAGAGATAAGCGCAAGACACCAGAAGTAGAGGAAGTGAACAAACCGCAGTCCCGAAAGAAATCAAAGGCGTCAAAAGATAAGAATATTGACGAGGCACCTGGTTTGACCAGTGATGAGCTTGATGAGGCTTTGTCTAAGTGTACCGAAGTCATCACCAAGAAATGGTCGAAATTTGTAGCTGTACATTTGGACGCCATCAATGGAGTAGCACAGCACATAGTGGAGCTAAAGTACTTAGCAACAAACACAGCGACGGGCATAGCAGCAAGTAGTACCCCGGTAAATGTGCAACTAGACCAAAGGCAATGGCTGGCTCGTGAAAACAAGGGCCGAGTGTCAAGTGCTGCCCTCATCGTCACTGATGCAACATCTCGCGCAGAAATGAACATGATAGTAGGAATCGATTATACCAAGATGACTATGCTAGAATTGCATCTCTGCCAGTCAGCTATCGCGAAGGAATTCCAGCCACAGGATCACTATTCGCAACAATAGTTGGAGGATACTAGGAAACAGAAAGATAACCTCGTAGCATAGCTGGAGGCCGTGGAGCACAGAAAGAGAGATGCAGAGCGTAAGTGAATTACATTGGTACGTGTTTTGGACGAGGCCTGTCGAAGTCTCCCTGACTTCGACGTACAGCTGGAGGAAGAGCCGAAAAAAAGATTAGTTAGGATAAAAGACTATGCACAGCAGTTTCGCAATGAAATTGAGAAGCTTAAAGCAGAACATGAGACCCAGATCGCAGAGCTTCAACGTCGCGATCCTCCGGGAAGTCCACCCGAGGTCAAGGAACAACACCGTGCTGACATTCAAGCATCCACAGCAAAAATTTCAGATATTGTGGGTAGCGCAACAAAAATATTGGACGAAAGTGTTTAGGTCTGGACCAAGATGCAGGAACATCCAGAAGTCGGACAGCTGCAAGAAGCCATTAGGCAGCGACAGACGAAATTGGACGCAATAAAAGCTGCAATTAAGACTTTACTGCCTATGGAGAAAATGCTCAAGGTAAAGCGAAGCAATGAACTCCAGCAGGAAATTGAGTCATGCAGAGTGAAAGAAACAAAAGTGGACAGTAATATGCAGCCACTTATCAGCGAAGCTTTCGAGTTAAGTACTACTATGGACACCCAACTGAATGTTCTAAAATAATACCATACATTTGCGCAGTAAAAGGTCAACGAAACATCAGCCGAGGTATTACAGGAGTTGGTCGACAGGGAGCAGGCAGCAGACAGCATCATGCGGAGTCTCAACAAACAGTTCACTATCCTCGCGGACAAATTTTTCCTACCAGAAGATTAGCAGAGTGATCCAGGATGGGCCACTAGTGAGTCTTAGGGGCTTGTTGGGGCATGCACCTTAACAAGCCCTTAAGTTGGGTAACCCCGGGGTTTTTGTGCGGAGCTATGACTCAAATTAGTCTTAGGGGTGTCAGGTCACCCCGCAGCGTAGACCTGTCACCCCTGAAATTTCGTCGCAGTCTGAAAGTCATCCTAGCTCAAGGATTCCCGTCACAGGTCAGTCTACCCCAGCAAGTTCCCCCCCCCCCTATTTCCCATCCCCCTCCCAACCCCCCTCGATCTACCATGGCCCACTTGACCGATGATATTAAGCTCCCTATTTTCAAAGGAACTAGATCATAGGACCCATAACAGTTCTGATTTTTATGTGAAGCGGTGTGGAATGCTAAGAAAATTACAGATCCAGCTGTAAGAAGTGCGCAGCTTGTTACTTCTTTCAGGGAACGGGCTTTAACCTGGTTCATGAAATTCTCCAGTACTTAGAGTCCTACCTTAGATGATATTAAAGCAGCAATAATCAAAGAGTTTAAGAAGCCCAAATCAGAGTCGCAATGTATCACTGAATTGAAAGAGATCCAGCAGCGGCGTGGTGAATCAGTGTGGGATTTTGACCAAAGGTTCAAAGTTCTATTAGACCAAGTCAGCTTCACCATTGGACCTGAGCAGCACAAGGAATGGTTTATTGCAGCACTATTACCACATATCAGAACTCCACTCATGCAACAGAAGGTTGCTGACTAGCCAGAGGCCCTAGAAATCACGATGAAGCTTGAGACCGCCCCTGTCAAAGATAATTCGGGTATTGCCCAAATCCAAGCGCAGTTGGCTGCGATGGCTTTGGAGCTTCGTGATATGAAGAAAGGAAAAATAGGTTGCAAAGAGGTGTGGTGTACACACTGTCGGACAGAAGGTCACGACAAGGAACAGTGCCCTGTGGTAATAAATTACCTGACTACTGGTGCACCAAACCCATTCAATCCTGCTGTTCTATATTGTGAAATCTGTCGGACAACTGGCCAGCATCGCCTTGAAAACTACCATCTGCTCCAAAGGTATGTGCAAGTCCCTAAAAACCCTTACTCCAATTTATGTAAGTCAGTAGGGCATAATGAAGATGAGTGTCGCAGCTATGACCTCATGAGAGAGCGCACCTATGACGCCTATCGGGTAGAAAATGAGGGCCAGGGCAATGATGGCTACGGATACTACGGGGGTGCATCCGGTCGAGGTGCTTTTGGAGGTCATGGTCATGGTGGTATAGCAGGAAGAGGCAGAGGCCAGGTGGTGTGCTACAACTGTAACCAAGCCGGGCATCTTGCTAGAGACTATCGGAACCCAACTACGACATGTCGGTATTGTCGCGCAGTAGATCACGTAATCGAGCAATGCCCACAGCTGATAGCTAAGATTCAGGAAAGAAACAGTGCCCCTAATCAGAATATTCAGCTGATCTTTGTCGAGAAAACACCTGCCCCAACTATTAATGTTGTTACGTGGAGTGGAGCTACGACGCATATACAGAATATGGAGAAGGCGCCTATCGAAGCTTGTGTCCGTAAGGCCCCCAAGAGAATCCCAGCAGTTGATGTTGACAGAGACAAAGAGACAGTCATGGAAGCCATGCACGATTATGTTGATCCTAGCACAGCAGTAGAACTCATGCAAGAATATCAGCAGGAGTCGCAGCCGCAAGAAGCTTCTCCAGATAGAGTAAGTACACTATCCTCCTTTTTATAGAGCTGTATGAAACTCTTACGGAATTAGAATGCTTTAAAGGAGTTGCAAAAAGTTCTTGCTTTCTGTGAACCTCAGAGAAGAGCTGATAAGGAGAAAACTGTTAATCGTGTCCGAAGAACTGGTAGGGAAATGAGATTGAATGTTCAAATAGGGGAGTATGATATGACTGATGTCATTTTGGATTTAGGATCAGAAGTTAATGTCCTCACCAAGCAAACCTGGGAGCAAATGGGGAAACCTTCCCTTACCCGGTCCCCTATATAGTTGAGGTTAGCCAATCAGCAAAGGATTGTGCCCTTGGGGGGATTCCCTAATGTCCCAATAGATATTGATGGGGTCATTACTCTAGCATAATTCAAAGTTATTGAGCTCATTGATGATAGTAATCCCTATCCAGCCCTGCTAGGAATTGAGTGGGCAATGGAAAATGCTGCAGTCATTAACCTTAAGAAGAGATAGATGACCTTCGAAGGAAAGGGTCTACGAGTTATAATACCACTTGACCCCTCCCAAGGAGAGAGATACACAGAGCCACTCAGAGATGAGGATCAGGATGCTCTAGAGCACATCTATAACATCACAGCGTAGGAAGAAGATTATATTGACCCAACTGCCGAAGGTATCATGGATTGGCAGTGTGACAGTTCCTGTATGAAAGATTCAGATGATGGTTTAGAGAATTGGCAAAACTGATTGTATGAGCTACATGGACATAGATGTGCCCAAATTACTAAGTCCCTCAGATGGCTTAGCTCACAGACAAGAACCCTAATCGCTTCTGATGATTCTACAGACCCAGAGGAAGAACAGATACTGGAGTCACTAGAACGGGAGACTCTAGATTCAACAAGTGGAGCCACTGCAGCCAGAAGGTGGACTGCCCATAAGAATTACATTCCTAGATGGGAAACCTATTAGACATTCCTGCACCTAGGATTTGTGCATCAGCTCTAGAGGGCGCGCAGCAGGATCAGTGGGCAGAGTAGGACACAACACTTGGAGCACTACTCTAAAGCATGGAAGCTTGTACCTTGTAAAGAGTGGGTACATAGGTTTCTCCATATCCAGGCACCTATAGTAAAAAACCGGTACATGGAGGTCGTGCTTTGGCACGCTAATGTGTCTGGCGATAAAGAAATAACCCAGTTTCACCCAGGATGGATGGCACAAAATGATAAGGGAGCGAAGCTCATAGTTTGGTCACAGAACTTGTCCGCATATGCTGAAGGTCATTATGGTGATGAAGGTCCTTATTGTGACACAGTTCTGGTACTGGTTGCGGCGCAGCATAGAAGCCGACCATTGGAACACTGCCGTTTCGGCGGCACCGGTACTTTAATTTCCTTAATTGTCTGTCCTAGGGATATCTGTCGAAATCTAGCCTCATGGAAAGACGATCTCTGTCAGATTTGGGGCTTTCAATGCACATTTATGACCGAGTTAATCGATGGATTGTATAGGAATCCAACCGGGCAGGGGGAAATCACATTCTACATTTCCCTGAGTTTCACAATTGAGCCTATGTCCACTGATCAAGACCTTTAAGATTTATTGAGAGAATTTGAACAGGCGGGGCTGCAGAACATTGTACACTCCCCACCTGCGCCTGCAGTTTGTGAGGAAATTCTACTGGAACCAACCCCACCAATGCAAACATGGTCTACCAGGAAACAGTTCAAACCTAAAGTTCACTCTAAGTGGAATGAAGATCGACACAAACAATCCAGACAAACATCAGAGGATTCCAGAATGGATCCACCTGGTTCAGTCAAAATCCCAAGAGAGGGAGGGGAGAATATTGCACCGCGACGGCTGCCATATGTTCCGCCTCTTCAACCAGGAGTTAAGCCACCTCAGCAGAACAAGCAGTTCACAATATGCACCCCTTCACTGCCACCAGGTGTGCAGCTAGTTGGGATCATGACAGGAAAGATAGACCGGCTTAAGTATGCCGACCACGATACAAGCGATCGTGGCAAGTTTCCACAGTTCGCACTAGAAATGTATTTGCACTTTGTCAAATATGATAGGGTGAAATTAGTAGAATTAAAAAGGTGGGCTGCTGGCCTGGATCAAGCTGGTCTACTGAAGATGCTCGATGTTCCCCATTTTGGTCGTGGCGCACACGTAACCATAGTAGTCAAGTAGCTGCTAGCACTAGTTCATGATGGCCACCTATGGATAGGAGACAAGAAGATTCCTATCAACAGCGAGCTGATCCAGAGGATTAATGGTTTACCAATTGCAGGGCCTAATCTAGCGATTGAGTTTCCCTCAAAGCATGAAGATATGAAGCTTGCGCAAACCATGAAGGAATGCTTCGGCCTGACGAAGGGAAAATGCGGGTATCACACTTCCGTGATTCAGGAAAATCACATTCGATTCGCAGCCGAACTTCTAGCATGCAAAGTTATATGGAAGTTTAGACCAACTGAAGTACCTGCTCTAGTCATCATAATTTCTATGAACTGCGCCGAAGGCTACAGCTACAACTGGGTAGCGTAACTTGCGTAGGAATTCCTGTAAGATGCTCGCGACGCACAGGAGAAAGGTAGTCCCTTCCATTACTCATGGCTGCTTGTCCTCATCGCACTGGTAGGATGGAAAGAACCTACCGAGGCACAGTTTGTCGATGTACCAGCGCACATGCCTGGCGCAGCCAGATATTCATCGCTGTGGGTTTCACAGGATAAAGAACACCGATAGATGACAAATTATGTATTTGATTTTTATATGATGAACATCTTGTATGAGGTCGTAAAAACCCCGCGGCTCAGTAAATAGGTATTCTTGCAATATGATGGCGCAGCTACCTTCAGTGCCGACATGCATTGTATTTTCATCCAGGCTTGCGCAGACCCAAAGCATCAATGGTTCAAGTTACCATATGTAGTCACTGAGGGTGATATCAAGACAATAGTTCATCACTGGCCGGCTGAATGGTTGAAAGATGTAGGAAAGAAACCTCACATTCCAGTCCCCATAGTTACTAATGTGGGTATAGGGCCTAGTAACACGCAACAGCAAGCCCCCCTGGAAGACAGCGAAGAACAGACTGAGTTGCAACAGAATGATAACAACCAGGGTGGAGGAGAGGAAACCGAAGAAGAAGAAGGACAGGACTCGGCCAAAACTACTCCAGACCCTAATAGGCAGGATAAGCGCAAGACATCAGAAGTAGAGGAAGTGAACAAACCGTAGTCCCGAAAGAAAGAAAAGGCGTCAAAAGATAAGAATATTGACGAGGCACCCGGTTTGACTAGTGATGAGCTTGATGAGGCTTTGTCGAAGTCTACCGAAGTCATCACCAAGAAATGGTCGGAATTTGTAGCTGTACATTTGGATGCCATCAATGGAGTAGCACAGCACATAGTGGAGCTAAAGGACTTAGCAACAAACACAACGACGAGCACAGCAGCAAGCAGTACCTCGGTAAATGTGCAACTAGACCAAAGGCAATGTCCAGCTCGTGAAAAAAAGGGTCGAGTGTCAAGCGCTGCCCTCATCATCACTGATGCAGCGTCTCGCATGGAAATGAACATGATAGTAGGAATCGATTATAGATGACTATGCTAGAATTGCATCTCTGCCAGTCAGCTATCGCGAAGGAATTCCAGGCATGGGATCACTATTCGCAACAATAGTTGGAGGATACCAGGAAATAGAAAGATAACCTCGCAGCACAGCTGGAGGCCACGGAGCACAGAAAGAGAGATGCAGAGCGTAAGAGAATCACATTGGTACGTGATTTGGACGAGGCTTGTCGAAGTCTCCCTAACTTCGACGTATAGCTAGAGGAAGAGCCAGAACAAATATTAGTCAGGCTAAAAGACTACACACAGCAGTCTCGCAATGAAATTGAGAAGCTTAAAGAAGAACATGATACCCAGATAGTGGAGCTTCAACGTCGTGATCCTCCGGGAAGTCCACCTAAGGTCAAGGAACAACGCCGTGCTGACATTCAAGCATCCGCGGCAAAAATTTCAGATATTGTGGGTAGCGCAACAAAACTGTTGGATGAAAGTGTTAAGGTCTGGACCAAGCTGCAGGAACATCTAGAAGTCGGATAGCTACAAGAAGCCATCAGGCAGCGACAGATAGAATTGGATGCAATAAAAGCCACAATTAAGACTTTACCGCCTATAAAGAAAATGCTCAAGGTAAAGCGAATAAATGAACTCTAGTAGGAAATTGAGTCATGCAGAGTGAAAGCAACAAAAGTGGATAGTAATATGCAGCCACTTATCAGTGAAGCTTTCGAGTTAAGTACTGCTGTGGAAACCCAACTAAATGTTCTAAAAGAATACCATACATTTGCGCAGCAAAAGGTCAACGAAACATCAGCCGAGGTATTACAGGAGTTGGTCGACAGGGAGCAGGCAGTAGACAGCATCATGCAGAGTCTCAACAAATAGTTCACTATCCTTGTGGACAAAGTTTGCCTACCAAAAGATCAGCAGAGTGATCCGGGACGGGCCACTGGTGAGTCTTAGGGGCCTGTTGGGGCATGCACCTTAACAAGCCCTTAAGTTGGGTAACCTCGGGGTTTTTGTGCAGAGCTATGACGCAAATTAGTCTTAGGGGTGTCGGGGGTAAGTCAAAGCCCCTTTTTGTAATAAACCCATGGTTTAAGTCCAGGGTTTAGGGCTCGGGGTGCCCATGGTTTAAGACCATGGTTTTGTAAATAGTGCATTATATAAATAGGCACTTTTGTAAAGAAAAGAAGTTAGGATTTTATGTATAAGGAATTACTGCGAAGCTAAGGCTATTTTTGTAAGAAAATTTCAAGTCCCAGCTGTGTGTGTGGACGGCCTCTGCAGCTGTGTGCGCAGAGGGTTTTTTGTAAGAGATTAAGAAGATCTGCAGCTGTGTGCATAGAGGCCTGCAGCTATGTGCGCGGCTTTAAGGACTTGAATGGATCTGCAACTGAGTGCACAGATCAGAACTGTGATTTTGTAGCAAGTTGAATAAAACACAGTTTTGTGGACGTAGCCCCTACACTGGGGGTGAACCACGTTATATCTGGTGTTGTGGTTCTTGTGTTATGTTTGTTATATTATTTTATGCATTGATAATTATATATAAAATCTGATAAGAAAGATCACTGTTTAGTTAAATAGCTTCGTTGTGAATTCCCAGTAAAGGGTTAAGCAAGTCACTGAGTATTTATCTATCTGCGAAGTTATATATGTGAATGTTGGATCTCTATGTTAATTGGGTTTAAGCTATTAAATACTAAAGGTACAGTAATACCCCTCTTCTGCTTGCAGAAACCTGATTCTGCGGCACCCCATAGCTATTTCGGGTGAGACTGCAACCTGTTCGCAGGTTGTTGCCGAAAGGGCCAACACTGTGGGTATTTTGTTGGTGTGAAGCAAAAGGTATAAACTCATGTATGCCCTATTTCCCAACACTCACCAGGTTTCTCCACTTGGAATTCTACAACAACCACCATAATTGCTCTACAACTACGCCAACTACTCCAACGAATCTACTCATTGGGGTCTTGGTTGTTTTGAATTTTGTCAGTTGTTTTTTCTGTTTTGACTTCTTATTTGTATTGGTCAGCATTCCACATTGACCATTTCCTATACCCTATCATTAGTTTTCGACAACTGCTAATCATAACTTTTACGAATCACTTGGGGTTCCTATCGACTATTCTCTCCTTAGTTGTCCTTTCTTCCCACTCTATTATAGGTCATTGACTATCCTTCAAGCATCTCCATTGTCTATATTAGACTATTTCCCTTGGGCATAGATGACCCTCCATCAACCTCCGTGAGTTGAAAATAACTTTTTTCATGACTTTGCAAGTTCTTGATCTCTTGTTCCAAAATCAATGTTGTTTCCTTTAGATATTTATTCACCCATCGAACCAAGTATTCTTTCTTCTTTTGACTTCTATTCCCATTGAATTCATGCTCGTTGAACACTTGTGTGACTTCATCTCTCGATTGAACTGGTATTTTCTTCAGTAAGTTGACTATCTCTTTTCCCTCACTCATCAACCCTTCTTCAAACTCAGATAGCTATGAAACATTGAATGGTGAAAATTTAATAAAGACTCGGGAAGCTCTAGCACATAACTATTGTTTGAAATTTTCTTCAGGATTCTACACAAAACAATATTCTTTAGCTTCAACTTGTCATATGTTTGTTGCGGGGATATTTCCTTCCTCATATGTCTATATACTAAGTCACCCTCTACAAATGAATGAAGTTGTGTTTTCCTATAGGTTATTAACTTGTCATCCGTGTTACTCCTTTCGAGTCACTTTCTTACTCGGTCGTTCACTTATTTCTTGTGTTTGGAAAATGATTATGCGTCTACACTTTTATGTGTTCCTGTCAATACCTCAGCTAGGTTGTCCACTCCATGTATACTTATTCCCTGCACAATGTGTAGTGGACTCATCCACATTAACCACTTCATCGGGTTGTTGGACACAAATTCTTCCTACACTAACACATTCTCCCACTACTTTGGTCGATCGAAATTTAAACACCTCATCATGTTTCCTAAGATCTTGTTCACGACTTTATTGTTCCCATTATTTTTCGAATGCTATGCAGAACTAAACTAAAATTTCATGTCTAGATTCTTCCACAAGGTTCTCCAAAAATTTCCCATGAACTTTATACATTTGTTCAATGTCGGGTACTCTTTGGAAACTCATGCAACACAACAACCTCCTTGAAAAATAAAACAGCAATACCTCTGGCATCACTCATTTTTTGACATGGAATAGAGTGTGTCATCTTGGAAAACCTATCAAATACCAAAAATATGGAGTCATTCCCTTGTTGTGTCTTTGGAAATCCAAGCACAAGCTTCCATGCTTATGTCCTCCCATGGTGTAGTTCGTACGGGTAATGGTGTATATAGTCTTGTATTATGAATTTTTCCTTCATCAATCTAGCATAATCAACATATCTAACCAATTTATTGATGTTTTTCACCATCCCTAACCAATAATAATTCTATGCAACCATTTTGCTGGTCTTGTTGGTCCCAAAGTGTCCTCCTAATCCTCCACATTGCAACTTCTTGATCATATTCTCTCATGTCGATCCTGTTGGAATGCATAACTGATGTTCCTTGAATAGGTATCCTTCTTGGATGAAGTAGTACAAGTATGGTGTCCTGTTGACTCTACATGGTTCCTTTGATTCCTTCCATTCATCTAAAAATTATTTTTTGACTTCATATTCTATCTTCATCGAATCTAATCCCATCGGATTCACAACAATTGTCCCCAACAATGTGACTCTTTGACTCAACGCGTTGGTTACCTAGTTATTCCTCTCTGACTTGTGTTTCAATACAAAGGTATAACTTTGCATGAAATTTACCCATTTCATATTCCTTTTATTTAAATTCTCTTTAGAGTATCTCAGAGCTTGGGGGTTTGTGAACAAAACAAATATTTTGGAAACAAGTAGTGCCTCCACTTTTTCAATGCCTGGATAATAACATAAAATTATTAGTCATAGACCAAATACATTTTCTTGGATTCATCAAACTTTTCATTGAATAATGTAATCAGTAATCCCTCTTGGCTCAACACAACTCGAATTAATATCTCACTTGTGTCATATTCAACTTGAAATACGTTTTCAAAGTCTAGAAGATATAAAACTGGGATCTTCATCACCTACTTCAAATTCTCAAAATCTCATTGGGATACTTTTGGGAAATCACAAATCCTACGTAGAAAAAAACCTTTTGCATGAAGGAGCACTTTTGTAGGTTCACCAATAACTTCTCTTGACTTAGCCTCCACAGGACTTGTCAAATATGTGACAAGTGTTCCTCTCTTATCTGACTAAAAATCAGTATGTCCTTGAGGTGCACAATGACAATTTTTGCCAAAAATGATTTCAACACTTCATTCATCAATCTCATGAACGTGTTGGGTACATGGGTTAGACCAAATGGAATTAGCAACCACTCATACAAGCCTTCCTCCATATTGAAGGTTGTATTCCATTCATCACCTTCCCTTTTATGGATCTGGTCGTATCCACTTTTAAATTCAATATATGTCACTCCACTCAAGCAGTCGATCAAATCATCCATCCTAGTAAATGGGAATATATACTTGATCATGATTTTATTAATAGCCACCCCTCAATAAGTGATAGGAATCCATCGAAACTACATCAAATAACACATTATCATGCAGCCCTGAGATATTGAAATTGATTAGACATTGTCATGTCACCATGACATGGCGACCCTTTTGTAACCACGACACCTTATACACATTTGGGTGTAGTTGGAATTTTATCCCTAACTTGTCAATCACCTCCATCGAGACCAGATTATCTGTGCATGTCTATATTCTCTATGTATGACCAGATGGTCATAAAACATATGTCGCAAATATTCACCTTCATATGGAATATGGACTTCCTCTATGTGAGTTTGTTCTCCTCCTATTGTGTCAATTGCAACAAATTTCACTGGAATGTTAGGTTTCTACCTTTCTCTGACATGACTTATGTCAAACTTTCCTTCATAGTCGAACCAACTTCATCATCCCTTCGACTTCTAGTATTCTATTGACCTATGTTCTGTAAATTATCTAGGAACTCATATTACTTATGTCCTAGTTCTTAACACTTTTAGTAGACAACCTTAGATTGTTCTATACGTTTTCCTCCAAAATCCCCTCTATGACCATTATCACCTCAGCTCTTCGAGTTATGACCTCCTCATAGGTATTCAAGATTATCATATTTGGTCATGATTTCTTCTTGTTGTTCATCTTTAATCTCTTCTTTTCTCTCCCCATTAGTCTATCCTCTAGTGAAAGAATATTTCTAACTTCAAGAAGTCAACTTCCCTCTACTCACCGAAGGTTTCCTTAACAACATTTTTTCTTCCTTTAAAGATAGCTTATAGGAATATTTGATTGTCCTAAATTTTAATAGGATTAATTCATCTTGTATGGAATAATTCAACCCATTAACATATCTAGATACTACCACATCTCCTTCATCAGTCTGTGTTGAACAAATCGATAGTCAATAGAACTCCTCCATGAATTCCTTCACTATCAACTCCTTCTGTCTTAGGTTTTGTAACTTCATAAATATATATATCATGTAGTCAGTGGGAAGGAACTTGTCCTTCAAATTGGAGACCATCATATCCAAAATATTTATCTTCTTCTTTCTATTCTTCACTATGTCTTCATGCCAATTATATCCCACCACAATGAGGCATGACCTTTCATCTTTAGACATGAAACCTTTAACTTTTTATGGTCTTATATTTTCTCCATGTCAAAATACTTTTCCATCTCTCTGACCTAGTATATCATCTCCTTTGGGTTCAAATTTTTTGAATAGTTAGTCACATCCATCTTCGCCTTACCTCTCATCTCTGACAAGGATTTTAATAGTCTATCATTTGTCTCATATAAATCCTCTTCTCTTCTTAAGCCTCTCTATCGTTGACTTCCTCATCACCGTGGTCTAGGGTCTCTACAACATATCCTCATTGTTGGGACTATTTCATGGTTGCTAGTTTATTTTTCAACATACTCATCATTTGGACACATTATTTGAAGGTTTCATTGTCAATAGAGACCCATGCACCCCCACATTTCCTTCTACCATGAACATTAATTCCTCTTTAATCTGTTTCTCTGCTTGGATTCCCAAATCACACTCCCACAACTTTACCCGACCATAGCTGGAGTTGTTCTTCATGTCCAATCACAAAATTGGATTTTACACGCAAGGTAACTTCCATCTCTGATACCAACTCATGAAAACATGACCTAGGTGGTCGACTATTGATCAATGTAAACATAAAAAGCACAAACAGATGTACAATGTGCCAAGAATTATGGCTTTCGATTAAATGTAAAACCATCTCTATACAAGAGGGATTACAATATGAGTCCAAGATTGACTTGTCTAAATGGGATTCGACTAGGATAACACACACATATGCAAGATGGAATGTTTCATCCTTATTTATTACAATAAAATCTATTACTAACATGTTCACTTACAACACATAGATCCTTCTTTTATTCCAAATGTCTCTAGAAGTTTCCTCGAAGGTCCCTTATTTCACAACACGCACTGATATTTCTAGTTGTTCTTGGATGCACAGTACTTGGATTTTCTTATAGAAGTTTTCATACCCCTAGGAACCACCATGGATGTATTAAATACACCCTTTGGTTACTCTAGAAATGTTTTTCCACCCAGCCTTTTGCAACAACTTCCATAGCCTCCCTGTAACTACCCCAACTACTCCAACAACTCCTCTCCTCAGGATCCTAGGTGTTTGATTGATTTCCATTTCATTGGTCATTTGTATATTTCAACTTCTTCTTCATCTTGGTCCACATGCCACATCGACCCTTTCCTATACCCTTTCATCGGTCATCGACTACTTCTAGTTGGAATTCTTTTGACTCACTTTGGGTTCCCATAGACTGTTCTCTCCTTCATCGACATTTTTTCCCACTCTAATGGAGGTCATTGATTGTTCTCTAGGTGTCTTCATCATCTATATTTGACTATTTCCATCCGGCATGGATGCCTCTACATTATCATATACCATGGATAGGAAAAATGACCGAGAAAACATGTATGCATGTAGGTTATCTTTACATGTCCATCATCGAACATGAAATTATGCATGAAGAAAATAGTGATTATTATTATGATTATATTACTAAAAAAACATAAGAAAATAAAACCTAGAATGGAAATAAATGAACCCTAAAATCATTGCAACTACTTATCATGATGATAAAAAACACAAGAAAATAAAAAATTTGAGCAAAGAGATAAATCCTAAAATTGTTACAACTTCGATATTATAAATAAAAATAAAATTATTATTACACTACAAATAAAATGATGTGCAAAAAATACGTATCACCTTCAAAAGAGTACCATGCCAGAGAGAGGATTTCATCCACATAGACTAGAAAGAGTTGCACAAGAACTCTCATAAATATTAGAAGAATACCAACTACTCACTCCCTACAATCAATAAACCAAATGACATATTGAAAGCCAATAACAATAAAAATTACAACAAAATATTGAATCAATTAGAGGACCACATTTCAATAGAGGGAGAAATTTATAGACTAAAAAACTCATAGTAGACTGCATTTATTTAACATGATGAGACTAGTCAGTTTTCAAACTTCCTGGCGATTCACCAAATTTTGCAAAAAAAATGATGCAGTGGCCTTACACATTTGCATTTCATTTTGATAGTTTATATTTTCTATTTCCTTTTCATAATTTCAATGTGCCGGATTATAATATTATTTAATTTGTGGTTATTAATTATATCAAATGAGTGTTAGTATTTCAGTTCATGATGATAAATTGTTCGTTTCAAATATATAATTTCCTAATGTTGTGCATAATCACATTATGTATAACAATTTGAGAGGAAAAATGCAGGTTCATAAAACCTGTATTGTTAGCTTTTGTTGCTAAACCTATTACTATTTCTAAAGAAATTTGTCATATGGATTTCCACTATGAGTTTGACTACATTGTTAAAATTCAAATATACTAACTTCATTTCTGAAGTCCTACCCCTTTCCAAATGCTTTGAAGGAAACCAAATATTTTTAACAAACAAGTGGAATTAACAAACATGGAACACCACCCGGCCAGGAGGAATGTGAAGAGTTGCCTTTAGATCATTGTTTAGATAATTTAGAACCTATTGGAGGTGTTTTATTGTTATTAAATGGGTTACGTATAGATTTTGAGTATTTCCTTGGGTTCCCGTGATGTTTTCAATGTTTGTATTTTATTAATCTTACATGTCACATATTGGGATTTATTTATCTTATTTTCCACATATTGTGATTTATGTATGCAGTCTTTGCAATCATGAATTTTGACATGTTCAACTTAAAATTAGTCTCATATTGAATCTTGTTTTATCATTGGGAATAGCAGTATTTATGATTTAAAAAAATAATTAACAATCGTAAACCATAATTCACATCGACATGTCCATCGGGCATCCAACTTCGTGGAGATGAAAATTGAGTGCAGTGATGCATATTGTTTCTGCAATATATACATTGGATAGGCTAATTCCTTTGATTAAATTAAAATAATAATTTAAGTACATTTAATATTATGATATTTATTTTCAAAATGTAGAAATTTATTTCAAAATATCAATGTAGCAGGAAAGATGTGGTAAATATGAGAGCACTAATCAACATTTGCTATGCACAATCATGTTTGCTCTAGTTTTCCAATAGTTTTCAAGTTCGGTATTCTTTTGCATTTAAGGGTTTGTAATTTAGTTCTTGGGATGGATTTTCTTATGTTTGTAGAGAGTATGCTGATATAGGGATTGGGGACGAGATCTTAAGTTTTGGTGAGTTGATTAGCCAGGTAAGTCCTAACAAAATGTAAACCAAAGAGGCATTTTGTTTTCCTTGCACATGTGAGGTTTTAAGGACTATGCCAATATCGATATAGTATTTTCAGTTATTCGGAGGAGACTGAAGAAGAAGTCCACTTGAGCCATTTTTCCTAGTATTAGTAAGAAATAAAAGCTATTTTTTAGAAAATTGATTGTATTTTCTTGATCAACCGAATTGTTAATTTAGTATATTTTTTCAGATTAAGATAATTCTATTGGGAGTTATGAACTCATCCATATTCAAGCAAATAATAGTACACAATTAGTTCAGTTTGTATATTTTCTTCGAGCAATGCTGGAATAAATTTCTCCTCCAAGTCAGAATATAAATAAACCTTCTAGGACTGGGCCTTCCTTTCTCCATACCCTGCACTAACCCTCACGCCAGTTTCTCTACACAAACCCGACAACTCAATGTCACCATGGCTATCAAGAAGGATTAAATTTCCTTAAATGATTGTGTTTTCTCCATAATTTCCATAACATTATAAATACAACAATTTAGCTGATCCTTCATAAAAAGAGGAGGTGGTTATAAAATACATCATTATATTCATCGTATCCAAAAATACAGACTAAACAACTGATGTAAGAAATATTTTTTAATTGGATTAATTGTAATGCATGTTATTCCAAAAGGGACATGATTCATGGTGTTCTTTTTCAATAATAAAATCACACAAAATATTAATACATATTTTAGAACAAAACATGGATGATATCAAGTTTCAATTTATTAACAAGTAGTAAACATGTTTTCAAACAATTTCTTTTAACAATTCCTAATTAATGGCAGGGAATAAGCAAACTTGCTCCGCATTAATATTGTTGTGTAAAAGTTTAGTTTTAATTTTGGGTTCATTTTAATTAATTATTATTTTCTTAACCACATATTATATGAATATTTCCATGTTAAAGAACTATAATACTTGTTTGGCTATGTTGGTATGTGTACGGAGTTTGAGTTTAGAAATGAAAATTATAATAAATATGTTTTGTTTTTCACTTTTTATAATAGAAGGAATATGCTTGTGATTAGACCCTTCAAATGAAGTTTCAAGTAAAATGTTACCTAATGATAAATTGTATTTGGTGAATGAAAAATTATTCTTTGTAAACTTTGAACTAGTATCCTAAATTATATATGGTTATCTAGACTTATTTGACCCAATCTTAAATGTGTGTGTATAATTTTATGAATAAAATACTATAATGAGTAACTTCATAAATGTATAAAAACAACAATACATAAACTAGCACACTACAATTATATAGAATTTTTTTTGTGTTAATAAAAAATTGGTGCACTTTCTATTAGAGTCCATTCATACACCCACATTGGATCATAGTTTCGTAATAATTTCTATACTACAAATATTTTTAATCTTCTATCTTTTCAAAACTACGTCAAACTAAGAGCGCTTCTTTCTAATCTTTTTCATTATAGGAATAAAATTTTACAACAATAAAAAGAATTCATTTATCTTCTCTTAAAGTCGATAGAGAAAGTTGGTCCTAGTGGAAGTTAACCACCACCACCAAAACCACCACCATCATCAATAATTCTATTTTTTATATAACTTAATATTCAAATTGGTTAAATATTAAAAATTATTGGGTTTATAAAAACATAAACTTTATAATTAAAAAATTAATAAGATTTGAATCTTCATGAAATTAAATTTAAATGTATGTTATATGTATCAATATATGTGTTTGCATATAAATATACACATACTGAAAAATTGAAATCTTCACATAAAATGAAATTGATGATGTGGAAATCATACCACCACATTGAAAATTGAAAACTCCCAATTCAAAATTGGAAATATGTGAGACTTCCCCACCAAACATAAGATTATTTATGTTCCTGATGCACACCAACACTAAAGCTCACAATTTTGTTGCTGCAATGGCATAGGTTTGATTCCAATGTGTAACCCCAATGAATATAGGCATCATCCAACAAACAAGGATTCTGAAACTACTCTTAATAAAATGATGCCAATCACAATTATCTTTGAGAATGAAAGCGGGAAATACAAATATGTGTCTCCTCATCCAACAAGGGAATGCAATGACACTACAACCAAAAGGTCCATGCGAACAAATCCAATGGCTCAAATCTCTACCACTGGTCAAAGGTGTCAGGATCATTAATCCTCCCTTAGCCAATTTGGTCATATGTCTAAATTGGGAGTCATGTCTAAATCAAGAGTCCATCCAGTCTATTTATAGTCATTAACACCATTGGGTCCACTTGGACTAATTGGGGCACATGTTTCAGTTACTAAAGTGTGGGGAACACTAATTGAGGATCACTGCCATTGATTGCACTTGATTGCATCATTTTAGGAGCCTCTTAGACCAGTCCCTACAATTTAGGAGCCACTAGGAGTGCCAAAACCAACCAAGGTCAATTTAGTTCAGTTGATGACTGGTTAAGCTAAGTTAGGAGTCAGTTACATTCAACTCTAGTCCTCTGCATTCAGTTAGTGCTAGGTTTACTTGGCTGAACTCAAGAGGGGCGCATTTCTCACCTACCACATTCAATTAGCCTTAGTCAGCACTGAATGTAACACTTGAGTTGTGTTTTAGAACTCCGATGAACTCCGGTTATGGTTTATACAAGGTCAGTTAAATATTGAGTCCTTCAATAGTGATTTAGACAAAGTCTTAGTTACCTATAGTCAAGTAGAGTCTAATCAATTCGAATTTCCTCATGTGGATTTGAATTGCTTGTGGCTATTAAATCCATTGTACTTCATTGTAATTATCTATCTAATTACTCTTTGATTAATGAAAAGCATTCACAACTGCAAGCCATTTTTGCATTGTTTCATTCTTCAATAACTGAGTAAATTGTGTGATATATCCTATTGGTTGTGTGTTTGTCCATAGATATATGTGCTCAATTTAATATGGTATCAGAGCCTCGGAGGACAAGGCACTTCTCCTCCTCATATCTCCTACTGGATCATTTTTTGAGGAAAATTGTTCCTTCCAGCACTGCACCAAAAGCGAAGAATTTACCACTTAATACCCCAAGCAAAGGAATTGTTGATCAAGATTGCTTGATTAACTAAGATGGGTGTGAAGAAAATTCCAAAAGTGCAGGCTGTCCGACCGTACGGTGCCCTCTTTTTTGTTTTGCAGGTACAACTTCGAATGGATTCATCAGTTGGTCTTCTCTCTCTGTCCACAAACTATTCAGAAAGGAAGAAGAAGATGATTTCATCTCTGATGAGACAAGGTCTCTGTTGGGTGTCTATTGGACTTGGTAAAGATTTTTTTAGTAAGATTGATTGGCTGAATAAAAGTGATGGAGCTTTTGGAACAATAGCAACAGGTCTTTCTCCTAGCTTGCACTACCTCATTAGATCTATTGAAGACCCGAAGGAACTCTGGACAATATTGGATAGAACCTTTAGAGTGATTGATGAGGATCATAATAGCATTTTGGAGAGAAAATCCAGCACCATAAGCACTCTTCATCCAAAATTCTCAGCCTCCACTCTCTCTGATGAAGTTGTTCAAGATGAAGAAGAAGCAGAAGCTTCTACATAGTCAATTCGAATTGAAGACGGTCTCCATGCAGTGACTACTTCTCCTGATGCTCCAGAAGTTCATGAGATCTCTGATATCTCATATTATTATATTTATGAAACATAAGAATACATTTGAATATCTGATATTGAATAAAAATACTGCTGCACTTCCATGCCAACATTCACCGGTGATTTTCCTTCAAATTTTGTGCAAAATTTACCAGTAATTGCTTCCGAAAGTGAAGAGAAATTTGATTTTTATCCCTCTAATGTTGCTGCTGGTGTGCAAATATGTGATACCTTGGATATTTTGGAAGAAATATCAGATTACCAGAGTGATCCATTCACTCCCCATGATCTAGATTTTCCAACAAATTCCTATAGGATTGCATGCACCAAAATTCAGAATTTTGAAGAAGAAGAAAGCTGTGCATCCACCGTCTCGGTTAACCATTTATTTGAATATGATACATTATTGGATCTGATATGATATTATTTAGATATATCAAATTCATAATCTTTCAGTACTACTTGTAGCTGTTCTCATCAATAGTGTGAAGAAACAAGTACCGCAAGTCTCCTACAAAATTACTGCTCGGGATTTGATTCCATTTCACAGTTTTGGATCTGTTTTGAACCTATTTAGATCTGATTTAGTTTATTATATGATATTATTTGGTTCATATTTTAAAATTAAAAATCTTTCAGTCATGCTTGTAGCTGCTCTCACCAATTCCAGTGTGAAAAATCAAGTACCACACTCTCTCTTCAAAACTGCTGATGGGGATTTGGTGTTAGTTTTCTCATATGAGGTTGCTGATATTTTATTATGTGATTCATTATATATTTCAGAATCCATATCAGACTATGGAGCTCAATAATTATCTCTCAACAGTCGCAGTGATTCTCTACCATTGATCACATGCTCATCTCCTCACATAAGAGGAATATTTTCAGCATCCGCCTGGACACTTGCTCCTAACACTTGGGGCTGTTCTTACAACTCATGTTTTTCTGTTCATGGCTGCAAAATTTCAGTTTATTGAGTGTTCCTCACATGTTCTAAATTCTCAAGAACCTTTTCTCACTTATCAATTGACTTCAGTTGCTCTACATGGGTCCAGTCTTCATCTGGCAGCTGTCTATATTTCTGATTTAATTCAGCATATCATTCTTCTTCCAAAGAGGAAGATTCCTCTAGACATAATGATGGAGAG